>JAJJMC010000554.1:0-14960 GCA_023531435.1 Papaver californicum | reverse complement strand
GATTTTTCATAAATACAATTTAATTCTCTTCTCTCAAATTTGTCTATTAAAGAAAAAGAATTTTCATTTTCAACTTACCCCAGACGCAGCTACTATCCTGTCGTCTTTTCCCCTCTTCTCGCTTTGTTGTGCGCAATAGATTTATTTTTATCTTATTCTTCTGTTAAGTTCACTACGGGCCAACGAGTCTTGCTAACTGGGTTGGTATCAAGAGGTTTTATCCTGGATTCGATTTGCCAACTCTAAAAGGTATAGCAACACTTTTCTAAAGTGTACCTGGCAAATATCGAGTTAAGGGCAGTCTGTTGAACAGGCGACTCCTCTTATCTATGTTTTGAGTGATTGTCTGAAAATGTGATATTTGCGCTAACGTTAACATTTTCGAAGCTTCTGGTGTTTGGTTTGTTTATTTGTTACAGGAATAATTTTTATCCAACAAAACCAATACGACCAAGTTATTAGGTTAGGTACATCCAAAAAATAAAAAACACGCAAGGAGCTCACAATGAATAAAGATCAGTATATTGAAGCATAGAACGTGCCCTAGTTTTAAGGCATACATTTCAAAGCTAACGAGATTCATATAAACATCAGTCGAGATTCTGAAGTCCATAAACCAGTCCAACACCTGATTTGGGGTGACCTTTTACTGAAATAATTGAAGAAAGAAAAAATAAATAAAAATATTTTGTTTGGTTATTTGACCCTTTGAAAGAATTGTAGACGATGTTACCTTAATTGAGACTTATGGTTATACTGTTAAGAAAGTTGTTTGATTAGCTTAATTTGGAAGTAACTCTTGTAATAACGTCTTGTTAACTTGGGACTAAATATATATCGAAATTTATTGGTTATTTATTTTTTGTGACTTGACTGATTCGTCTGGAACTAAATCAACACTGTTTTGAGGGAGTTTTTTTCTCTGATTGCTACATTTTTTTTAATTCTTTTTGAACTTTTTAGGTGTGGAAGAGGATATTTTTTTTTAGCTATAGTAATATTGATGTGGCTGGATAGCTAATAACTTATGATTATTTGTCTTGTATCCATATAATGTTTTGCAGATTTGGCCTCAAACTGATCATCATTTGTAGGATAAATTCAACCGTTATAAACATGACATGACAAGATTAACCCATCGTATGAAAACTGATCAGACAAATATCCTTAGGACATTAGCTTCTTCTTGTATTTAAAAAAGACACTACGGATTTTAGAATTTATTCTGCTTGTCTCATCCTTAGGCTATGTATTTTATTATCCAAGAGAAGAGCTTCTTAATTATCTCGAGGATAAGAAGAAGAAACCAGCATTTGAATAGTAGTTGCCGATGAGGCCTTGAGATCCATTTTCATACATCAAGGACCCTCTTTGCTTTTGTCTTTTGCAAGTATTATAGATCGCTTCAACTGAGTCACACACCAACTTATCAAAAATGAGTGACACATTTAACACGAACATAACAGTTATTTGATATTTTTAATTTTGTTCAGAGATCTCGTTAGCATAAAATAAAATAATATACTTTTAAAAAAATCCTTTTAACAAATAAAAATTGTCAAGATTTGATCTATCCTTCAAAAATGTTATTCCATCTGTAGACCTAGGAGAATTGGCCTCTAGATTCATTATCTTCGGGGGATAACTATATTTACCGGTTTTGGAGTACTCAATTAGATTTTTTAGTCTTTTCTTTTGTTCGGGATTTTTTTTTTTTTTGCACAACACAGCAAGACACACTTAATTTTATGACACGATAACAACAAACTTAATTTCCTGGCACATCATATTACAGAACACCCTTAGTACGTTCCTATGTGTACCGTGTCGGTTTACACCCCTAGTAGCTGTATCAGTCAATTTGGTCTTTGCTTATATCAGGGGTGGAGCCGGTTTGTAGTATAGGAGGTGTAAAAAAAATTCCCTGGAAGATGTAAGATAGGCTTAAGAGACAATTTTCTACCTAAGATAAAAGAAACACCTAAAATTGGACTTGGATCCGGCTAGGATGGGTGTGCAACTGCACACCCTTGCTCTAAACTAGTTCCACCCCTAACTTATACTAGTAACCATGAGGTTCACCAAGTATATTTTACATTTTAGAGTGAGCGGTTTGTAGCTAGCCATATTTCCAAAGTATAATATTTGTACATGATCATACGTAGTTGAGTTTAGGGTCAATAACATATTATCTTCTTGTTAACTAAAACCGAAACTAACTAAAATCAAAAATGAAAAAAGAGGAAGAAAAAAAAAAGACAGGGTTTGGATTTTACTAGTAGATGATCTTATGATCACGAGATAGGCTACGTACATGGTTTATGAGTCACTACTCTGTGTTGCATGTTAGACAGAAAATTTTAGAGAAAGACGTGTGGTGTATGAAAGTGACTTAAAATTTAAATAAATTATATATATATTGGTCCAAAAAAAGGGGTAGTTTTCAAAATGGTTGTTTGAAATCTAAGGAGGGGTATGACAGAGTGTGTATTATTTGATGGAAAACGGTCCCATTCTCATCTCCTGTCTCTAGAAATGGAGAATTTGCAATTTGCAGAGGGTGAGGAGATAGATAGTGAAGAAGAAGAAAGAAGATGATGATGAATTAATGATCGACGAAAACAAACAAAAATTGGCATGGAGGAATGATGGGAACATTTGCCTGTTATTCTCTCCCTCCCTACTACTACCATAATAGTATTTTCTACTAGTTCTTCATCCCATCCAACGTTCTGATTTTTGTATCCGTTAAGATTTTTAGGGTATCTTAACAGAAGTTTTGTTTTTAGCCATGGCACTGGCAGTGAGTCATATCATATGCCGATCAACCTAGGCGGGTTCGGCAGCTGGCAAGTCAAACCTTATATTGACTCATGTGCAGAACAGATCCCCTTTATTGAACCCCAACCCTAGCCTAAAGTGGTGTGAGCTATGAACTGACGTGCAGATCTCTGGCAACGGGTCATATGCCGATCAACCTAGGCAGGTTCGGCAGCTGGCTTGTCAAACCTTTTATGAACAGAACAGATCAATTTTATTGGACCCCAACCCTAGACAGATGCCTAAAGGTTTCTCACTTTATTGTTCTAATTTTGTTGGGATCTGTAGCTGCCTTAAGGAACAACGGATAGAGTTAGCCACTACTGGTATGGTTATAGAAGTGCTTAAAATAACACCATTAGTCCCCCATCCATATGAATAAATAGGATTGTAGTTCCAGTCTGTGCCTTTGGTACGGCTAGTTTTGACCAATTTATTTCTTTTTGAATTTCCTAAATTACCATGTAATAAGATACTGTAGAATGTTAAGAGCTTATTTCAGGATTATTTTTCCTTTTTTAGCTGAGCTCACCAGCAGAATATACTGATAAATAAGAAATAAATAAAAAATAAAATAAGAGCGACGTAAAGTTTAAACTTCTTTAAAAGAGAAGGAAAAAAAACTAAAAAGGAAAAAAAAAACATAAGAAAAAGAATGTATCTACGACCGCACCCCAAGCGCTTAATTCGAAGATGATTAGGTTTAAGAAATTTCAAGTAGATACCATGTTTCGGCTTAGTCTTTTTCTTAAGAGAACCATACAAAACAGGTTGAAATCTATCTTGGAGAGATGTTTTTTTCTCTGGAGTATCCAATACCACCATACTCTCATGCCGACGACATTTGTTAATCCTCATAATTATCATTATTCAAATACCTGGCTAGCGTATTAAATATGTAAATATGTTTGTACCATCACTAGCAATCATGTCTAACTTTTCAAAGCACATCCATTCACTTGTTTTTCTAGCTTTTTGTTAATGAATCCCATTTTCCTTCTCAGGTAAATCTGATCTGTTGTAGATGGTGATTCTGTGATGAGGGGAAAAATAGTCATTTCGCACTTAACCTCCGCTCAAATCTAATTCACTCTCTCATGCGAACGCCCACGGCTATATGAGGATGAGCGAGACTCAGATCCTGGTCTCATGACTAAGACTTAGGACTCGGGTCTCAGTCTCAGGAGAGAGACTCAGATCTTAGTTACGAGAAAGACTCGCGCCTCAGTCTCATAAGCGCGACTCAAGCCTCACTCAAATGAGCCGGATGATTCCATGGCATCATAGCCACGCAAGCTTACCATAGTCTCATACAAACACGAGATTCAGGCACAAGCCTCATCCGCAGGAACTGCCTAATCCTCAGGCACATATACAAGCCCCATCCTCATGCACATGCCTTGTCCTCGGTCCCCATACAACAAGTGAAAAGGAAAATGTAAAGACTACCATTAAAACAACCTAAGCAATACTTATTATATCCATACATGGTAGCTGCCGTGAAGTAGACACGCGTATCAACGTCCACACAGTAAATATATGATAAGCCCAAACAAGAAATCCAAGAAAACCTATATTGATCATGGCATAAACCATGCCTAGATACCCGAGACCGGTTTCCCCGAAAAAGTAGAAACGATATGGCTGATGCTATCGAAACCAGGAAGAATAAGAATATAAACCTTACGCAAAAAGAAAGAGACTCATAGAATGATAGAGGTAAATAGAGATTTTGCACATTTTCGTTAATCCATGAACATGATCTATATATGCACATAGAATTCAGTAAACTCGTAAGAGAAGAAGTATAAGAACGAAAAGAAAGAAGAAAACGAGTTTTCGGGTAGCCGAGTCCCTAAACCAAACCTCAAATCTTGAGATGATTACCACAAGCGTCATGTCGGTCAATGTCATTGATAAGAAGAGAGGTAAAGATCTATTTTCGTTCAAGTAAAGAATTCTAGCCAATTGAAAGAGTCTTCTAAGAGGATGACCACGGTTGCTGGCACCATGGACTCGATTCGAACAAACTCATCCAAATACGTAGCTAAATCATACAGAACCCTTCCGAGCTCTGTGCGCCCATTAAAGGGATCTTTCAAGAAAATTTGGCCTCCGAGCCATGCATGACCGACCACACAATGTTGATGCTCAACCTCAGCTCCTATCATGTCTCGAAAACGATCCTCATGTGATCTTGCGTTCTTCACATGACTTATTTTTGTCATAATGCACAAATCAGGGAACAGTCCTCCACCCCAGTCAACGTCGACTACAAAGATTAGTTCTACCATCCAACACATCACGAACGAAGGTTTTCTCAGTCACACAAATGGGTGATATCAATTAGGGGTTTGATATGGAGATCTACGACACGTGTGGGAAATACCCAGCTGTATTTCCCAACGCTAAAGCGACCAGTTGATCGAGGAGGTTACGAGAATCAATGGATAAACTCAAGTCATCCTTAGATATTCCTGTGATGACGAATAAGATGCTTATCACATACCTCATCCTTATCCCACCGACTTGATATCGGAGGGTTCGACTATAAATAAGCCATCAATCCACCCTAGTAAAGATATCTCACAGTGAAAAGATGAGGGTACTTAGGACACCACAATTCTTTTTTGGTTTAATCTATATAGACATATATTTTATAATATTTTTGATATTATACAGATTAAATATTAAATCAACAAGGTGATCTTGGTAATTATCTAAGTTCAACTAAGAACAGATTACATGATCTACCAAGACGGTGATTAACATACAAGTGTAATTACTTTAATTATAAAAAAAACTAGAATGCGGAAGTAAAGTAATAACACAAACACACGAAAAAAATTTAACGAGGAAAACTGCTTGGAAAAAAAAACAAGGATCTAGTTCAGTTTGAATACTCTTAGTATTAAGCTGCTACACAAATACATCCCCGCAACCTCGTGTAGTTAAGACCGAATAAACTACCCCTAGTTACTCAGTTTCCTCAGTATCCCTGCGTGTACAACTAATCTGGCTAACACACGGGATCCCTCAATAGAGTCCACTGTCAAGAGCCGCTTGTAAACTCTTCATGAAGACTATCACCACCGACCTCTCAATTGGTCCGATTAAGATTCTTTTAGGACGTCAATCAAGCAGATAAAGGAAAAACTTGTTCGATTCCAACTCAATACCAATCACCAATTCAAGATATAAGTGATAATGAATCAAGGATCTTCCGTTTATCTATGAAATACCAAAATATATTCAGATCTGATATACGAAGATATAATCATGATAAATCAAGCTTTAATGAAGGAATGAGTGTATGATCCCATAGTACATATATTTATGATCCAACGATAGATATTAATATGTACTGAAGGAAAAAGTGTATGATCCAACAGTACAAATTAACATGTACTGAAGCGAAAAATGTAAGATCCCATAATGCATAATGATATGTATGACCCAAAAGTAATATCAATATGAACTGTGTAAAAACTTAGTTTACGCTTGAATACACATCACAAGCCCAATAGATATGTATGATCCAACAATACATATTGATATGTACTTGAGGAAAAAGTGTATGATCCCACAATACATATTGACATATACTGTAGGATCACACAAAGTTTACAAGAAAAATAAAATCACGATTTAAAAAAAAATAAAAGTAAACCAAATCAAATGAATGATCAAACAAAATATAAATAAAAAGAATTTGATGATCAAATTAACCAAATAACACGATTACAAAAACAGATTCAAAAATAATTCTTATTATCTTCAGTACATATCAATTTGTACCGTTGAATTATACGAAAACATAAACAAAAACATGATTTTAACAAAAATAAAAATTATAAAAATAACTTCATGGTCGACATAAAAAAGTAAAATTAAGAGTATGAAATTCTAATTAATCGAATAACATGAATATAAAAACAGATTCAATCGATTAACACGAAGATGAAGATCGAATCATTCTTATTATCTTCAGTAGGATCATACAAAAACTCAAACAAAACACATGATTTTAAATAGGAACAAATGAAAATAAAAATAAAATAAACTTATGATATTCAAAACAGTCAATTAGCTTGAACCAAAATGTGTACTCTAACAAAAATATAATAAAATAATAGATTATGAACTTAGATTTATTCTCGAACAACATGAATCGGAAAATTTCTTCTTCTTTTACAGAGCTTGATCCATGCTCGAATCTTCTTCTGCTCCTTTTTTACACAATCACTTTCAAAACTCTTCAAGAAGAAATCAATCGATTAGCTTGAATCAAAATATATACTCAAACAAAAAAACATAATAGATCTATGAACTTAGATCCATTCTCGAATAACTTGAATCGGAAAATTTCTTCTTCTTCACAGATCCTGATCCATTCTTGAATCTTCTTTTTCCCCTTCTATTTACAATCACTTTCAAAACTCTTTAAGACGAAGATCTAAGTTGATAGAGCAGCAACATAAGTAGAAAAAAGAAAAAACCGGATCTGAGCTCGACCAAAACAAGAAAGAAATTGTATGAGCTAATTATGATGTTGCCTGTTATATGTTCGTTAGACACATGAACAACTCTGGAATTAAAAAAAAACACATAACAACCCTCACATGTGCTTTGGTCCTGGAAATAATTTTTTAGTCCAAAAACATGCAGTCAAACCATATCTAATGGGTATCTAATGGGTAGACTAGATGTTAACTAGGTCCGTATTTTTAGTAGTAACTAGCAATTTCTAGGATCCAAATCGTTTCTTCGAACATTGATATGGGCCGAACTGTCACACTGCTGCTCAAAAAGAGCCCACAATAACACTAGTTTATCAAAGAAGTCTACACTGACACACCAAAATTACAGGGAAAAATCATTTTCCAATCCGAACTTTGAGCTTTTCAGGCAAACAAAAATGGCAGTAACAGGAACAACAGGATTAGTTGTTAACTTGGTTTCAGCATCATGGGACACAAAGCCAATAAGAAAGATAACTAATCCAGTCACGATCCCAAACCCTTCTTTAAAGAACCCAAAAGCAAAATCAACCACTATCAAGAAGAAGGAATTGATTTCTACTTCAGAGTTACTCAAATTAAACCATACAAACCCAACAAAGACTAAAGGTACTTCCTTTTCTTCATTGTAAGTAATGGGTTCTTTTTGTTTTAATGTACTGTACATGAATTGTGCTGTTTTGCTGTTGAATTTTGTTGTTTTGTTTTGCATTTGGTTAGTAGTAGGGAAAATAGATGAATCACATTTGGGTTGTGAGAGATGGTTGCCTGCTGCACCAGAAGTAAAGAAGCCTCGTTCTGTATATAATGCTGCATCTTTAGCATATCTTGGAGATTGCATTTATGAGGTAAAGACTCTTTTTTTTTTATGAAGATAATGTTGGGTTTTTTTTGTATTGCTGTTATGTTGTTTGAAGAATGGTTGATGAGTTGTTGCGAATGTAGTGAGTGAATTGTGGCAATATATATTTCTGTATGAGTGGTATTGACCAGTATCAACGTGGATGCTGCCACTTCATTTGGCTATTTTATTAAGAAGATGAAGTGGTTCTATACACCATAGTTGTGGCTAAGTTCATTGTTTGTGTTGGAAATTGCAGTTATATGCTCGTAGACATTTTCTGTTCCCTCCTTTGAGCGTTGAGGAATACAATGACCGTGTTATGGCTGTAGTGCGTTGCGAAGCTCAGGCATGTATTCATATATCTGTAACTTTTGTGCTCTTTTTATGCCTGAATTTTGTCGAATTCTTAAGTTTGTTGTGTCTATGTGTATGGCTACTGGCTAGGGTGTACCGCCAAAGCAGCATCATAAGGATGGTTATTAGACTTGATTCTAACTGTTGATGTGAAACAAGTTATTATAAAGACTACTGGTTGCAGATATAGTGAGTGTGATGCGGCATATTTTAGACTCCACTTAACTTCATAAAAATTTAGTTGTACAAATTGTTCTACCGCTCGTCTACTGTATGTCTATATTACTATGTTGGTAATGCAAGCCAGGTACCTGGAGTTTGTATTTCATTGCCATAGCATAATATCCGAATTACATTACTACCATTCTTAACATGAATTTTATTAACGAAGTAAGCTTAAAAGCAAATCCAACCAGGAAGTCAGGTGTACTCAATACTTTCCGAATTTTTATTTTTCAAATAGTGAAATAGTACTGAGGAGAAATGACTGGTTCAAAGACTTTCAAAATATTATTGTTGTGCCGTTACTTGGGAGATCAACTTTAGATTTTGTTCTAGTTTTTATCAGCCTTAAACTTAAGAGTCAAAAGGTTATGAAAATCTACGCTATCAGTGTTCAAACTATATACTCTAACCAAATCCAAAATCATACAAGGAGCCTCTCAGTATGGAAGCATTTTATAAATTTTCTGTTAAACCAGATAGGCCTCCCTCAATTACGGGCATTTATTTAATTTTCTTAATATCACAGGCTATTTCTTATGACAAAGATCTTGTATTCCAAGTCATGCGTACTACTGTATATATATGTGTGGTCCACCCATAGAAGAATAAAATTGAGAGTACTAGTATAAGCTCTTCTACGATTGAAGGTATTATTTGTAACAGTAAACAAGACGTAGTGTACAAGTATTCTGTCTTATGGTGTAACTTAGTAGATAAGACAATCGTATAGAAGAAAGAAACTCAATACTTGTGGGAGTCCCATACAGTTCAACTTTTCATCATGATTATTTAACCCGGCAGACACTGTGTTTATTCATATCAAGAAAATATTCTCTTCTCCGGATGTAATATCTTTTGTTATGTTGAGGCGTTACATCAACAATATAGGTTTTGAATTGGCAACAGGCTGCACACTCTAACCATTATGCTAGCTGAAAAAGCCTCACAGTTGTTGTCTTTTCAAGTTCATGTTTTTCAAGACTTTGTTTTTATTTTGTGATTTTTGGTTTCTGGCAAATGGAAAATAAAGTAGTAGCTATATTTCAAAATTATTTGAGTTTATTTTTTGTTTTTTTTGTGTTTCAGGATGCATTGCTCAAAAAACTTCTCTCCTATGACTTCTTATCAGTAGAAGAAAGGTTAGTACTGAACTTAGATTTTAGCCTTCTCACTCTGTTTTTGTTTGTTTTAGTACTTAACTTGTGTTTATTTTCAATCACTTTTATAAGTTGTATTATTTACTTTGTTTGTCTTTTGCATGTTCAAAGTTTTGCAGTATTCCAAGTTTTAAATATCTTTCTGTACCGTATTTGGGAGCATGATTTTCCCTTTGTATGTAGTACCTATAGTGCTGGGTATGATCTTGTTTATCCACTAGTAATGTGGTGTTCCATGACCAAACCGCATATCATAGATCTGGGGTAGTTTCCTATCAAGTTATAGTAGCGAAAATTTTGTAGCATCTTAACCCTTGGGAATTTTAGTTCTGCTAATACACTACTAACTTGTCGATGAACCGACTCACACTCATAATGTTTTGGCTGGAGTCCTTTATTCCAATTCTGTAAACTTATGAAATGATGGTACAACGGTATATATGATTTGTTTTGTTGCACTTAAACAAGACTCTATGTCCACTATATGTAGGGATATCCTTCGATGGGGGAAAAATATCGACACTGGGAAAACAAAGACGACACGACGTGCTGGTGTAGCAGTGTATAATAGAGCTTCATCCCTTGAAACGCTGGTGAGTTTCTAAATCCAGCTAGTCTGTTTTAAACTCGATTACTAATCCTTATTAGTAATGATTTGCTATAGTACGTAGTATAAACTAGTGTCAGTGTAATTCACATAATGAAACTGAAATATATCTTGTTGTGGAGGTTCCAACCTATGAAATTGGATTTTTCATTATCGGTTTTCTGTTTTGATAGATCTTAGTTATATTTCATATTTGATTAATCGATTGTTGATCGCGTTATTGATTTAATGATCCTAACATGGCCACACATTTGTTATCATGAGAGAAACTGTCTTCGAGTATTCAAAACTGTTTTTCGAGCGTTGTTGGTTAAGCGTTTAAGCTGATAACACTAATTTCGAACCTTTCATATTGGAAAGAGCTAAATGGTACATGAGGAAAGTTGTATTTATTGCCTGAAAGTTATCTCACTGACCTAAAATCTTTCTAGGTTGGTCATCTTTACCTGACAAACGTTAAACGATTAGAAGAGATCATGCTGGGGATGGGCTTTTCTACTGGTATTTCCACCCAATCTATTCTTGAAGAACGGGAGAGTAAGACCAAATAAAATTTTGTCTTGACATTTTTCAGCTTTTCACCTTGAGCTTGTTGTATATGAGGATCTTCAGTTTTTGTCTGACCTTCACTTTAGGGTTATTAGGATTGTATCTCAGGCTAATCAAATGTAAATATATTGATGGTAGTTTATTACGAATATCAGTTGAATAAAATTTGCTCATTTATGCGTAATTGGATACAAGAATAGTTTCTGTCAGATGTGGATTGGACCTGAACTAGTTTAGTTGTGACTCTCTTTTGCTTAGTATACCGGATCAGAAACACATTCATCGATTCAGTTAAGTTTTGTGGATCGACTTCAGGACTTGCAATATTGGTTGATTCCATTTGTTTGACTGGAATACTGCCAATTGTTGTTGGTACATAAACGTGGTAATCTCGAACAAGTCACATGTGACACAGGTTTTGGTTTTGGAATCCTGATCAAAATCTGAAGCTTGAGTTGTTGGAACATTGAAATTTGAAGTAGCTTATGATTGTGTGAAGAGCATGGAGCCAAAATCGACTGCCGTGGAACCATGTTGAGTGTGTCAAAGCCCATCCTCTTGTAGTACTACTCACTTCAACTGTCATGATGTAGATCAACTCTAGTGCTTAGAGATAGCCGTAGCCCGTTGTAAATACTGGGCCATTTCTGTTTTTTTTGGTGCTAAATGATCAAGGTTCGTGACGAAATTGGATTCAATACGAATGCCCGTGTTGTGCAGCTTGCAGTTCAAGGTTCAGGTCAATCAACTGCCATTAGGTATTTTGAGGTGAAACGCATAGGCAAGCAACTATGTTACTGATTGGGGTTGGATAAGAACTGAGTTTGGTTATTCAATTAGGAAACGTTAACATCAAGAGAATGAATGAAGTCATATCATATGGATATGGTGGACTGAATTTGTGACAAAATTTTACACGTAACAAAAACTTGTATAAATCCGAAAGAAAAAAAGGACCTACTTTTGCACAATACAAAAATATATTGCATGCACTCATCTGCTATATAAACCTTATCCTCTTTATAACTGTTCAAATCAATAATGTTGTTGATGTGGATAATGATCTAATTTGCATAATTAACAGTTTCAAGTTGCATCAACATGAATATGGTAATAAACTGATCCACCGATGTGTAAAGAGAACAAGCATTCTTTTCTTTCTTACAGCTTGTTGCATTTCATGGCCCATTATTTATAAGGTGTTTGAGCACCAGAAGCAAAAATCAATCCCAGATATCAAAAGTAAGAATATTTTATTTTAAAAAAAGTTAACTTTCTGTCTCTAAAAATCATTATGAAATTATATACCCAAACTAATTTCTTATTTTTTTATTTCTAGAAGTTGAAAAGCAATTTCTTAAATGGTATCCAAATATACTATTAGTCCTCATCCTTAAACCCTAGCTCCAAATCCTGTCGAAATAAGTGAAAGCGAGAGTGGGGTGAGGATTTGATTCCCACTGGTGGGAGCGCTAGGGGAACTCTGATAACTCCCAGTGAGCCCCATTGGTGAAATAAATTTCGGACTTGCTTAAGGGGAAAGGGGATGTGGAACCATTGAAGTTTTTAACATCAGACTATGCTTCGTTTTTGACGAGCTTAAGAGCTTGTTTGACAACCAGAAGCAGAATAAGTTCTCGGAACTCATAAGTAAAAAGTTTTGCTTTAGAAAAGAAATCAGATCGGAAGTTTGGTACCCAAACTGACTTTTAACTTTTTTCCGATTTAGTTAAGTAGGAAAGCTAATTCTTATTAAATATCCTCTAACCAATACCCCGTGAAGAACGAGACGGAACAGGAATGGAGAAAATTGGTTTCATGACATAAATGTGCCTTGGTAGGGTTCGAAAATAGGCAGTTAGAACAGTTGAGCCCAAGGACCAACAGTGACATACATTGGGTTCCAAAGACAACTAACAGAAAATTGACTAAAGAAGTTGGAAAGTGGGGTTGTTGATCTCAAGGATTTCAATCTTAGTTGTTATAAATCCATGAGATGAATGAGTAAAATGTTATCTACCTAAACCAAAAAAAAAAGGTCTTGAATTCATATTGATTGATTTTGAAGAACTTCAAAAAAATGAATGAAGTGGATGCAGTAAATGTGGTAGTAGTATAGGTAGAAGTGGTTGTTGAACAAAAACAAAAATTCAATCATGCTTTTCAATGTCAAGTTAGTTGTGCTTGAAATGAAACAACAGACCTAGCTAACTAAGATTTTAATAAACATCTATCTATGCTCCTAAAGATGTATAGATTGCAGTGTTTTCCAAGATTGCTGTACGGGATTACCAAATTTCATAAAGTTACTGATCTGGTTACGGATTTAGTATCTTAATAACCCCTATAATAACTTTGGTGCTTTTCGCTAACATGTACAGTCGCTTTTCAATAATACTGTAATAGCGTGAGTTCAGTATAGTCTATCATTTAGTTCCTAAAACTGTTCTAGTGAAATTTTGCCCATCTAGTTCTAAAATTGTTTTAGTGAAATTTTGCTAGGTTAATAGCTAAACAACTCCAATTTTAGTCATTACTAATTATTATTTTTTTGACTAAAGTCATTACTAATTTACTATCATCTGAATCTTACATTTAAGGTATTGTGGTTTGTGAATCCTTTTAAAGTAATTGTGAACATCCTAAGGTAATTTTTTTTAAAATACATCTTAAGATGAATAACTCAGTAGGTCTTACTGTCCCATCATATTGTTATCAAAATATTATTATTTAATTGTTTATATCCATTTTTGGTTTTAGCATCAATTTTAAACGGATTAGGATATAATTAGTTTCCTTTCTAAATCTTTATTATTATTAGTATTATTAGTATTATTATTATGTTCTTTTTCAATTTCAATTTCTAATTACAGAGGGAAGGTATATTGAAAGAAAAATTCAAATATTAAAACAATAATACTAATCAATATTATGAAAATTAGATTCTCTTTACATGCCTTCTTAATCAACCTCATTACCTCAACTTAGACTATGCGTCAAACACGTTGAAAAATATCGGTAATGAATTTTTTTCTTTTCTCATTTGGGGGTTGAAAATTTTGGAGTGGTTGTCAATATTATTATTGCTTGCAAATATAACAAAATGAAAACTCATTGAAATTGACAGAAATGAAATTATTAAGAAAATTAGTTAGTGTTAGATATAATTAGGATAAGATGTTGATGAGAGGTTTGATAATGACATGGTTAGAGAAAATAATACATTTATCCATAATTATTGAGTTTAATTGGGGGATTACATAACTAATTGATTTTGATAGATTTCTGCCTGCTACCTGTAACCTATATCGATGATGTTTGGGACCAACCAGAAGGTGGTGTGTATTCACCAAATTTGAAGAAAGCTTCAAGCAGAAGAGATCAAATTACAGAGACATTCCTTCCTTTAGAGCAAAAAGAATCTCTCTGTTTCCACCCTTGTCTGTTACAAGTTATTTATTTTTCACTAATGTAATAAGAAAAATAGATTTATGTTACTTTATTTTATTTTATTTTCATTTATAAAAAAATGGAAAGGAATAGCTTTTTTATTGTACCCTCGAGCTATTAATCTTGCCAAGGATGGTCATGGGAACTCATTACACTACGGAGTGGTTTATAAGCTATAGCCTTCGATGTCCATATTTGTACCTATTTTAGAAATTGATGGAATGTAAATATTTAGGCCAAGTATTATGGTGAGGTGTATTGTTTGGCCATAATTTAATTATAGCCAAGCGATAGAGAATTTTAATTTTTTTTATTATGGGGCAAAGTTATGATTTGGCTTGTTAAGACGGATATTTGGTATTCGTCTCGCACTATGTTGATGGATACCAGGTATCCGTCAATATAATTTTTAGATCCATAGTAATAAAACAGAA
>JAJJMC010000537.1:0-50280 GCA_023531435.1 Papaver californicum | reverse complement strand
TGTTTTTCAGAATAAATAGGCATATTCGAGTCGCAAGATATTGTTAACTGATGAAAAATACAAAAAATGTTTCATTTTTCATCTCCATATGTGTGTATGTATATAAATATATATATGTAGCACAAAAGGGTTTGATTTGTTTGAAACTCTGCACTGATTGGGTCTATGGATCCGAGTGCTAGTTAATACCTTACGTATCCGTACAGGACGCAACAACAACAAAAAAAATTGTTTATTTATATCATAAACTTGAAAATTATTAGTTAGATAGCTAGTGATCTATAATATTAATTTTTCTTTGATTTATCATAAAAATGAAAATTGAATAGATAGCTTGCACTTTCATATTAAAAACATTAATTGCACTAATCCCCTTGTCTATTGTATATTTGTGCATATTCATTGCAGTCGTAGTGGAATGATTGTGCATAACTTCAGTGGTGAATCCAGGGCAGTAGTTTGATAGGACACCTTTTGTTTTTGAAGATCAAAATGTGATAGAAGAAATTTGGAAAAGTAGCCCAACGCTAAGTTAGATATTGTATGTTCCATTTAAATGAAAAATTCAATTATCGGTGAATAGAATTATCCATAAAATATGGATTAAAATATCTTTAAATTTCTTAATTTAGGTATTTTTCCGAATATTATGAGTTAGTTTTAATGAAACACAACTTACATTAAGATTATATTAAAAAATACGTAAATATCTTCTAATTCTCATAAATTTATGGGGGGTCAAAGGAAATTTTAGCATCGTATGTACTAAAGAAATATATATGAGTGATGTATCAATGCAAAAAAAATATGAGGGCTTGTGACCCTACTTGTCCCCCTTGGAATCGCCCATGCATGAGTTTGACCCCGCGGTCTATTGCAGTTAACTTTCTAACAAAGTGTTAATTTGTGCACCCTTTTAAAACCGTGGTGCACGAGTACAATTCTTTTTATGATTGTCAAAGCTACTATACTTAATTCTTTTATCTCATTTACGATGTAAATTAAAAAATCAATTACCTAATGAAAGAATGGATACTTGTACACCTCTGTCTTTTTAGTTTTTGGAAGTGCACAAATTTGGATTCCTTTTTAACAAATCTATCATTAATTAGGCATGATGCCAAAAGTTAATGCTAAGGAGACTTCTCTTTTAAATGAATAAAAATTTGTCGTATTCGAGAAATTTTCTTGTAGTTTGTCAAATATGGGGTATGCTACCTGATGTAATTTTAGAAGTGGTAAATAAAGTGGTTCGATTCTCGAACTTGTAAAGGTAATGATTTTAGAAAATAATGATTTTAATTAATTCTAGAAAATTCCAGAAGTAAGAAAAAGACTAAATAACCTAAATATGATTTTTGAATAATTTTAAAAGTACCAGGAATCAGGAACCGGGTAATTCTAACAACCTATGTGATTAATAAGATAATTCTTTTTAAATTAATTGAAGCACAAGTAATTGCCAAAATTGGTTTTGTTATGCTAACAAACAGAGGTAAATCACAAGCATGGACTATCAAAATTAATTAACCAAGCATAATCCATCAAGCAAAAGCACAACTGTTGAAAGAAAACCGTTTTTACTATTTAAAACTATGCAATTCTAATAATAAAAGAATTATAAATAATTATTAGAAAATAATTAAATCACATAAAATTGAGAAAATTACCTTATCCATCATCCCAGTAAATAGACTTAGCTCATGGTGAAGAAAACTTGCTCAAAAGTTGATTTCATTGCTCAAAATATCAATTACAAAGGTGAATAACGCTGTAACAGCTGATGTGATACGCTTATATGCGTTACAGGAGATGGTTCAGCTGTTACAGGAGAGTTTTAAGCAACACAGCGTTTGAAGCAATAGACAACAGGAAATTTCAAATCAACAACAGTTGTAAGTGTTGCTGAGTCTTCTTCTCCGGCAGTGATGTGTGAAGAACAGCCGGCCGGTGCAGTAGCAGTTGACCGGACGTTGACGGAGCTTCACCGGAATTTTCTATTTTCTTCTCTAAGGTCTTGTTTTCGATTTTATTGGCTTCTCTTGGTTTATATAGGTAGTAGAAACCCTAGAGAGAGTTCTAAACCTAATAGAACTCTCTAAAACAACCCACAAATCTCAATCCGAATCGAAACACAAGTCCGGCCAAATACATGATTTCCGAGATGATTTCACGGGATTTTTTTGCTGTATAAGACTTGCGTGAGATGACTATCAATGTTGGAACAATCTAGAAGCAAAATATCTTGCGAATCACTTAAGATTATCACGACCAGTTCAAACAGTTGAACCCCGATGAGTCAACTCGGTGACTTGGCCCGATCCAGCTCGCTGGGTTGACTCGCCTGGTTGACCCGCTGGGTTGACCCGATCCAGCTCAGCCCGATCCAAGGGTGCCCCAATCCAAAGTGTGGGTGCCTTGATCCAATTTCCCGGGTGCCTTGAACACTTTTTGAGCCAATTTTTCCACAAATCTTTATTCTTCTAATGTACCTACAAAAGCATAAAAACACGTAATAGACACAAAATCGAATACTAACTCACTAGAAATTAAGGTGCAATTTAGACACTAAAATGTGTCTATCACTACCCCATCAGAACCTCCCCACATCGATTGTTGTAACTCTTACTAGTTAGTTTAATTTTTATTTTTCGATGATTATTCTTTGCATATGCTATTGAAATTTTGAATATTTTAACATTTTCTTGATAAAAAAAGCTTGTGATGTTTTTCAGAATAAATATGATTATTCGAGTCGTAAGATATTGTTAATAGATGAAAAATACAAAAATTCTTTCATTTTTCATCTCCATATGTGTGTGTATGTATATATATATATAGCATAAAAGGTTTGAGTTGCAACTTATAGTAACTTGGAATACCCCATAAATCTTAATAAAGTTCTAATACAGGCAATACATGGTTATGGAAAACCAACTAAACTTTTCGTAGGTTAAAACCCATTACTCTTCTGTAATCAATAGATTATAAGTTTAAGAAAAATATCATAAAGTCTCCTTCTAAAGACAATCTAGTAGCCTATTTATACTATAAAGAAAAACCTAATAACGGAAACCCTAAACTAAGAACAGAAATAAATAAAAAACATCCTTAAATTGTAAAACATTCCTAACTAAAAAATATTCCTAAAGGAACACAAAAATGCCTCTGCATCAACCACCCCAGGTTGAAAGAAATCTCAGCTCCGATGAGATGCTTTATGTATTTTGCATACATCTATGATGTCTTTTCTGCCTTCCCACGATCGAAACGCGGCCTCCGCCATAATAGTAAGCTTAGCTATAACTGCTGTGTATTGTCTACCTCTATTACCACCTCTACCTCTACCTACCATTATAGAAACTAGGGTTTGTCGGTGTTTTTTTTCTAGCGCCAATTGATGAAATTTAGAAATCCAAAACGATAGAATATCGCAACCAAACAACAACAAGCATATAGAACATGAATTCGAACTCTAAGAATGTAGATAAATCGAGTCTAGGTTAAAACCCGTAACTTTTCTATAATCAATAGATTATAAGTTTAAGAAAAATATCATAAAGTCTCATTCTAAAGACAATCCAATAGCCTATTTATACTATAAAGAAAAACCTAATAACGGAAACCCTAAACTAAGAACAGAAACAAATAAAAAACATCCATAAATTGTAAAACATTCCTAACTAAAAAACATTCCTAAAGGAACACAAAAATGCCCCTGCATCATGCTATCTTATTCCTCAAATCTTCATGGACGACTAAATTCATACTACAGAGTTTAGACTCTATTCACGAAGTAGGCTAAATTAAATTCTAAATAATTAAATCCGAATTGGCACATTCTGCCAGATATTTTTGCTTCCTTCCTTGGTTAGCATTCCCTGTAATACCCGGTATTTTTATTTATCGTTTCTTGTCGGGTTTTACCCGACTTAGATAACCTTATTATTTAGGTTGTGGGATCTTTTGCCTTAGGTGGGTTCCTTGAACTGGGAAAGCTAGGTGGAAATAGAGTCACCTAATTAGTTTTGATATTTAAATAAAATTAAAAGAAAATGAAAAGATGATTAGAATAAATAATATGAAATAATAAATATGAGTGTTAGTATTGATAATAATGTTAGTATAAGATTTATAATAAATTAGGGAGAAAACCAAAAGCTATGGAGAGGAAGAAGACAAATTAGATCCAGGGTTCTTGATAGGAAAGCTTTATTAGGAAAAATCAGTAGATGATCAATGGCATTGAGGTAGAATGCTAGATCTCTTTCTCCTTAGTTGATGTATTTTTTATTTTAATTTCGTATGATTTTGTATTGCTAGGTTTCTATAATTTATTTATATAGAACTATAACTCCGATCGATGATCATTTTTTTACTATTGATAGATAACATTATTAGGTATCGCTGGTTAAATTTTGAGCATAATCCACCGTATATTCACTGTTAAATGTTTGTTTTAGGTTAGACAATATTTTCTGAAATTCTGGACAGTTTCTCTTTATCACGATTTTGATTGATTTAAGCAACCCTAATTATGTTAAAATGATCTGGGATATGAACAAAAGTTATAGATCTGTGTCTTATGTTCAATTTAAGAATATTATGAATTTACTATGAATATTTTGGTAACATGATGTAATCTGCCCAATAATTATGTTTATCTTGTAAAATCAATTTCTTGAGTTTGAGACACTAGTTTTCTGTGAAATTTGGATATGTTATATCAAATGTTATCGGAAATGTTTACTAAACATTTGAGGGCGATCGGACAAAGTTATCATCATGAAATAATTAGTGTAAGATATTTGCAGTTTGTAAATGTATTCTTGTTTGCATATATGCTTGAGTGAAATGCATGATTACTTGTTTGTCATATGATTTGATAGTATTTTTTAAAAATGATTTAAAAAATAAAATGAGTTCATGTTTTCCGTTAGATGGAACTTGGTTCCATGCTAACGGCGAGTAATGATTTCCGAGAGAGAATGGGTAATGATTCCCAATAACGTATAAGGTAATGATCCCCTGATCCATCGATGGTGGCTGTCCGTGCCGAGGTAACGATAGGTGGTTGTACGAACCAAGGTTTTCGTACCGTGAACTCGTGAGTTGAAGTCTGAATTAGATGATTTTTTGGAAACATCATTGGTATTGTGAACTCGTGTATTGAAATCTAAATTGGATGATTTTCTGAAACATTGTTTGCATTGTTAGATTATTTGTTGAATATACAATTGATTCCTCAAAGTTATGTTGTATTCTTCTGTTGTATGTTTTCTTTGATATATTAATTATCTTACCATATCTTTTGTAGGAATGCATTCTACTGAGCTGTCATCTCACCCCAAATGACATTCTTGCAGATTAAATGGAAATTGATGAAAGTGGAACTAAGAAGTTATCCATCTTGTTGATTGCATTGTTTTCTTGTGATTGTTTGAAGTGTATATTGATTTCAAATGTTGCATCTAAACATTGTTAAGGATAAATTTAAGCTTAATAAATATAATTGTTCCTATTGATTCATCTTAATATGTTACTTTCATTTAAATAAAAATAAAAATATATGCATAAGTCTCTTTCCGACCCGTAACGCCTTGAGTTCGGATCTCCGTATGGTTTGACCCTAATCCGGAACCCGGGGTGATACATTCCCAGTTCCAAATTTGCTAGACTTGAAGAAATCTGACAATTCTTAATCTTCAACTCTAGCAAATAACCATTTCAGTTTCATATATAATCATAACCAACACCTTGACAGAGTGACTCTCAGTACTGACTAAAGGAAGATAAGATAACAATCAAATAGTTTTTTGATTTTGGCCATACAGTAGACAGTAAAGAGATTACAAAAGTATCCCAAAATTTGAAAAATAAACAAGAAATTAGAATGGCTATTTGGGCCGTAACAAAGCTCACTAGTCGAGCAACAACGCATTTGCCATTTTCTTCTTGTATTTCAATATTCAACCATCATTTCTATAAGAATTGCATCAGGAATAGAAGACGATCCAAGATTACTATACCAAGTAGTAGGTCGATATCTTCCACAATTACATCATTGTTGTAGTTTTATATATTTGCTCTAGTTTGTTTAGTTACGAGATAAATTGACTGTTCTGTATCCACTGGAAGATTATGAGGTAATGATGTTCATACGAAGCCATTATCAGTTCTTTTCATATTTTTCTATCGTCACCCATAAACACAAAGTGGAATTCATTTTGCAGGAAGGCACTAGAACTAGTATTGTATCAAATTTGGGTGGACCTTTTAGAGTCAAACAATTTTGTGCCATCCACATTCCAGAATTCTCGCTGTTGGGTCAGGTAATTTTTGTTGTAACATCACCAGTAGGCTGTCAATGAAACTTTTATCTCTACTAAAACAACTTTTATTATCCGTGGTGAATTATGTTCATCATTTGATTTTTTCAGGTTAATGTGGTTACATTTCTAGATCTTTGAAGTGTCATACAAATATACAGTCGTCAGTGAAATAACTATTGTTTGATACATAATAAATAGTCCATCCCCTTGTATAGACAGGCGAACAGGTTCAATAATCAATACTCCTTTGTTTATCAATTCTGTAAACTTGGACCACTTAACCAGTCACTCTCTTAGAAGGACATGCGATCCATTTCATGTCGATTACTATAAGTATGTTTGTTTGCTTAATATTACATTAAGAGTTATATAATAGATTTTTCATATAGTAGATGTTGTATTTGAATTGGTTTAAATGAAGGATCTCAATTCTATTGTGGTTCAGTTTTATATTCGTGGATGGATTTCCAAGCGAGAAGCAAATACAAAAAAAATTGAGTTGTTGATGTCTAGGTAAATTATACAGTTATAGTTTCTTTCATTCCATAAATAATTTGGCTTGATTCTGTGTTGATTAACATATATTATTTAATAGTCGAATTGGAAAGGTTATCTCGCACGTAAAGAGGCAAATGATAGTTTGGTTTAGATAAGGCTCGGAGTATAGAACTCTGCTGCAAATGGTGATGATGTCGTGCGACTTATCAACCTAAAGAGCTAACTTCTCTGGATGGGCAGGTACTTCATGTATTTGTATTACACCTTTATTTTTTTTGTTAGAGACATCCAACAATGTTAGAGTTCCTTTTCCTTTAATAATTTTGTAACATACATTTTGTAAGATTCCCCTTATGTAATATTAAGTTAATAGATATATCCAAATGACAATTATGATTTTTGTGTTGTATTAGTACTTTAGTGTGTATATGGAGTATAATTTCAATAAATGTGGGTAAATTTGGATTGAAATTATGACAGGGAATCCGTGGCTTCATTCTTAGCCTCTTTTTTTGTTGCTAAAAAATTTCGCAACAACCTGTGGTTTGTGCGAAATGAAAGATTACCACCGTTGCTGACCGAGATTTGCAACAAAGATAAAACCGTTGCTAAAATCTGTAACAAGGTGTTTAGCAACGACAAATGCCTGTTGCAATCCGTTCAACAACAGTTATAGTATGTTGCTAAAGGACAAACTTGGTGTAGTGAATGGTTATGGAAACCAAACTAAAATTATCGGTTATAAACAACATCAACAATTTGGCTTTATTGGCTAAATTTTTTTAGTTGTTGGGCTAAGACTAAAAGTCAACTTGATATCTATACTAACAAAATATTGGCCCAATTAAGGGACAGGCTAAAGCCTCATTTAGAAACTTGCTAGGCACGTCCCTGGCGTAGAGGACATGTCATGCTGGTTGAAAATTTCAAAAGAATGTAAAATTGATTGATTATATTTTATCATGACCATATTTGATCATAACGATGACCAAGATATTGAATGTTTTCCAATATTCTCAAATGAAAGAGCCAAAATACAAATGTTATCAATAGAGTTAAGACTTAAGAGTAGAATAAATGATTTAGAGATGAAACAATTAGTTTTCTTTTTATTATTCTCCTTAAAAGAATTTACTTGATTTAACTAATGTTCCATCAAAAGTATAGGAACATAGTTGAAGTTTTTCTGCACGATAAATTTAGATCCGTTGTGCGACTTTATTTATTTTGTACGCACCGTCTTGAGAGAAGTCGAGACTGATTGGACCATTAAGATAGATGATTATAATACTTATATCTTACTGTAGAATAGAGGAAGGTGACCATAAGTGATTGTGGCTCTTATTTAGTATATGATGACAGTCTTTGAGTCTCCTGCCTTAAAGAATGTTTCGTAAAATTATAGGTCACATACCCAAAAGGCAGCCTCTATGGATGCAGTTGTGTCTGCTTTTTCACTGGAGCTTGCTCGGATGCTGACCTAGAATCTTCATGCATAGATTTTGAAAGTTGACTAGGAAACTAAGGAAAGCCGTACCTACTACCATAAACTGGTACAACGTTAGATGGTGTGGATACAGAAGCTGGTGGTGATAGTTCGACTGATGGTGTAGATACAGACACGTAGGTGGTGATAGTTCCACCGATGGTGTAGATACCGATGTAGGTGGTGATAGTTCCATTGACGGTGTAGATACGGACGCAGGTGGTGATAGTTCTCGCGATGATGCCATTGTTTTCTACATTGTCGGGGTCATTATCATTTATATTTTCTGTTGCCGTTGTTGATAACATTAAAATTAGTAGTGCTGGCTTCACTAGCCTCGAATGCGCGGGCAGCTGCACCACCTAGAATATTCAAACTCTTAGGATAGGAACTACTATCCACAAAAAGTATTGTTAAGACCGTAGCTAGAAAAAAAACCTTCTTTTCACTCTCCAAGGTAGATATTTTTTTCTTCTCTTTTTTTCTAACTAATCTGGCTCACCCTCATTTTCTTCTCTTATTCTCACCATTCCATTTTATAGTGTGAACTTTGAGGGCGTAATGGTATTTGAGAATATATTTAATAACCATTTAGTTAATAATCAAACTACTTTCGTTTTACTTACCATGCATCTAAATTTAATGTGAAAGAGATTCGAAGGCATTGTATGTTTTCAATATATAACATGTTTACTTAATACGATGTGATGGAGAAAAAAAATATGTATAGATTTTGAGATGTTCTTATTTTACCTCTCACATTAAATTGAGTCTTCTTCTAAGTTGGTTTTGCATCACTTAGCACATCAAAGTCATTACATTTTGTCTTTATCTAATCCTAATTTTGTGAGGTATGATTTTCCTTATATTATTTTCTCTGCAAATTCGTGGCTAAAACATTTTAATGGATATGAAAATAGCTTGACTGTTAGACAAGTTTTATTCCTATAATGAACGTGGTATTTTCAAAATATGCATTGATTGGTTCTACGGATACGAATGCTAGTTAATACCTTAAGTATTCGTATGATACGCAACAACAAAAAAAAATTTGTTTAATTATAACATAAACTTAAAATTAATTAGTTAGATAGCCAGTGATCTATAATGTTAAATGCTTTTAGATTTATTATAAAAAAATAAAAATTGAATAGATAGATTACACTTGTATATTAAAAATATTAATTACACCAAACCTCTTGTCTATTGTACTTTTGTGCATGCCTATTGCATTGTGGTAGAATGACTGTGCATAACTTCAGTGGTGAATCTATGACAATAGTTTGATGGGGTTCCTTTTGTTTTTGAAGATCAAAATGTGATAGGAGAAAATTTAGAACAGTGGAGTAACCCAGTGGTGAATTTTTTTAGTATATATATATATATATTATATTAAGTTGATTTTTAGTCTTATTCCAGTACCAAACTCAATTGTTGATGTTGTTCATAAACGAAAATTGTAGTTTGCTTTCCACCACCATTTGTTTTATATATTAGAAGTTTCTAAAGATTTTGGGGGCATTCCAAGTTACTATAAGTTGCAAAATTCAAACAAATCAAACCCTTGTGTGCTATATATATATATATATACACACACATATGGAGATGACAAATGAATCGATTTTCAGATTTTTTTATCAATTAACAACAACTTAAAACTCGAATAAGCCAATTTATTCAGAAAAACATCACAAGCTTTTTTTATCAAAGAAATTATTAAAATATTATTCAAAATTTCAATAGAGTATGCAAAGATTAATCAATGATAAATAAACATTAAATTAACTAGTAAGAGTTACAACAACCGATGTAGGGAGGTTCTGATGGGGTTACTCCATATTAAAATAATTTAGGAGTTACTCCATATTTGACAAACTATAATTTTTTTTCTCGAATATAACAATTATTTATTCATTTAAAAGATAAGTCTCATTAGCATTAAATTTTGGCATCATCTTTAATTAATGGTATATTTGTTAAAAAATGAATCCAAATTTATGCACTTCTAAAAACTAAAAAGAATAAGGTGTACAAGTATCCCTCCTTTCCTTAAATAATTAATTTTTATTTCGTATTAAAAATGAAAGAAAAAAACCCAGGAGAGTAGTTTTGAAAATCAAACTAATATAATCTATCTCCTTGACTATTATATTTTTGCACATGTTTATTGCAGTCGTGGTGCACTAACTGTGCATGAATTCAGTGGTGAATCCAGGACAAGAGTTTGATCGGGCACCTTTTTTTTTTTGTAGATCAAAATATGATATTAAAAAATCAACACAGTGGCCCAACGCTAAGTTAAGATACTGCATGTGCCATTTAAATGAAAAATTCAAATATTGATGAACAAAATTATCGATAAAATAGTAACTAAAAAGAAGTTTTAGCATTCTACTACTAAAGAAAAATATACGAGTGATGTATCAATTTAAAAAAAAAATGAGGGCTTGTGACCTTACATGCCCTCCCTTGGAATCGCACCTACATGATTTCGACACCGCGGTCTGTTGTTTTTAATCTTCTAACATAGTGTTAATTTGTGCACCCTTTTAAAACTGTGGTGCACGATTACCATTCTTTTTATAATTTTCAAAACTACTATGTTTGATTTTTTTCTCTCATTTCAAATGCGAATTTAAAAATCAATTACCTAATGAAAGGAGGGATATTTGTACACCTCCTTCTTTTTAGTTTTTGGAAATGCACAAATTTGGATTCCTTAACAAATGTATCATTAATTTGAGATGATGTCAAAATTTAATGTTAAAGAGACTTCTCTTTTAAATGAATAAATAACTGTCATGATTGAGATTTTTTTTTATAGTTTCTCAAATATGGGATATGTTACCCGATCGGAACCTCTCTACATCGATTGTTGTAACTCTTACTAGTTAGTTTAATATTTATTTGTCGCTGATTAATCTTCGCACACGTTATTGAAATTTTAAATAATATTTTAACCTTTTCTTAATAAAAAAAAGCTTGTGATGTTTTTCAGAATAAATAGGCATATTCGATTCTTAAGATATTGATAATTGATAATAAATACAAAAAGTGTTTCGTTTTTCGTCTCCATATGTGTGTGTATGTATATATATGTAGCACAGAACGGTTTGATTTATTTGAATTTGCAACTTATAGTAACTTGGAATGTCCCCAAAATATTTATAAAGTTCTAATATAGGCAACGAATGGTTGTTGAAAGCAAACTAAAATTTTCGTTTATAAACAACATCAACAATTGGGCTTGGTACTAGGAAATATTTTTTAGCTGTTGGGTTAAGACTAAAAATCAACTTTTAAATTTTTTTTGGCTAAACTAAGGGACAGGCTAAAGCCTTAGTTAGCCACTTGCTAGGCATTTCCCTAGCGTAGAGGATATGTCCTGCTGGTTGAAAAATTTCAAAAGATTGTAAAATTGATTGCTTATATTTTATCGCGATCAATTTGGTTATAACGATGACTAAAATATTGAATGTTTTCCAATATTCTCGAATGAAAGAGCCAAAATACGAATGTTATCAATAGAGTTAAGACTTAAGTGTGGAATAAATGATTTGAAGATTAGTTTTCTTTTTATTATTCTCCTTGAAAGAAGTTACATGCTTTTACTTATTTTCTATTAAAAGTATAGGAACATAGTATAAGATTTTCAACACGTGAATTAAGCTCCGTTGTGCGACTTTATTTATTTTGTACGCCACGTCGTGAGAAAAGTCGAGACTAATTGGACCATTAAGATAGATGATTATAATACTTATATCTTACTGTAGAATAGAGGCAGATGACCATAAGTGATTGTTGCTCTTATTTAGTATATGATGATAGTCTTTGAGTCTCCCGTCTCAAAGATTGTTTCCTAAAATTATAGTCACATGCATAAAACACATCCTTTATGTCTGCATTTGTGTATGCTCTTCCGCTAGAGCTTGCTCGGATGCTGACCTAGAATCATCATGCACATATTTTGAAACTTAATTAGGCCACCAAGGAAAACCATACCTACCACCATAAACTGGTACAACGTTAGATGGTGTGGATACAGGCGTAGGTGGTGATAGTTCCACTGGTGGTGTAGACACGGACGTAGGTGGTGATAGTTCCACCGATGGTGCAGATACAAACGTACGTGGTGATAGTTCTACCGATGGTGTAGATACGGACGTAGGTGGTGATAGTTCCACTGATGGTGTAGATACGGTCACATGTGGTGGTAATTCTTGTGACAATGTGTCACTATTTTTAATACTATCAGGGCTATTATCATTTATGTTTCCATTGCCGTTGTTAATAACGTTGTAACTAGTAGTGCTGGCTTCAATAGCCTCGAATTCGCGGGCAGCTGCACCATCACCTAGGATATTCAAACTCTTAGGGTAGGAAGTATTATCCACAAAAAGCATTGTTAATACCATGGCTAGAAAAAACACCTTCTTATCACTCTCCATGTTAGACTTTTCCTTTTCTCTTTCTCTAACTAATTTGTCTCGCTCACACGTTCTTCTACTGTTTTTACCACTTTATTTTTTTGTGTGACTTCCGGGGGCGTAATAATAAATGATAATATTTTTAATAACCATTTATTTAATTAATAATCGAACTACTTTTGTTTCACTTACCATGCATCTAAAACTAATGTTCAAGGGATTCGAAGGCATCGTATGTTTTCAATATATAACATGTTTACTTAATACGATGTGATGGAGAAAAAAAAAATGTATAAAGATTTTGGGATGTTCTTATTTTACCTTTCACATTAATTTGAGTCTTCTTCTAGGTGGTTTTGCATCACATTAGTACGTCAAAGTCATTACATTTCGTCTTTATCTAAGCCTAATTTTTGTGAGGTATGATTTTCTACCATTACTTATATCATTTACCCTGCAAATTCTAGGCTAAACTATTTTAATATATATGGAAATAGCTTGACTGTTAGACCAGTTTTATTCCTATAATGAGCGTAGCATTTTCAAACTCTGCACTGATTGGGTTTACGGATCCGAGTGCTAGTTAATACCTTACGTATCCGTACAGGACGCAACAACAACAAAAAAAATTATTTATTTATATCATAAACTTGAAAATTATTAGTTAGATAGCTAGTGATCTATAATATTAATTGTTCTTTGATTTATTATAAAAATGAAAATTGAATAGATAGCTTGCACTTTCATATTAAAAATATTAATTGCACTAATCCCCTTGTCTATTGTATATTTGTGCATATTCACTGCAGTCGTAGTGGAATGATTGTGTATAACTTCAGTGGTGAATCCAGGCAATAGTTTGATAGGACACCTTTTGTTTTTGAAGATCAAAATGTGATAGAAGTAAATTTGGAAAAGTGGCCCAACGCTAAGTTAGATATTGTACGTTCCATTTAAATGAAAAATTCAATTATCGGTGAATAGAATTATCCATAAAGTATGAATTAAAATATCTTTAAATTTCTTAATTTATGTATTTTTTCGAATATTATGAGTTAGTTTTAATGAAACATAACTTACATTAAGACTATATTAAAAAATACGTAAATATCTTATAATTCTCATAAATTTATGGGGGGTCAAAGGAAATTTTAGCATTGTATGTACTAAAGAAATACATATGGGTGATGTATCAATTCAAAAAAAATATGAGGGCTTGTGACCCTACTTGTCCCCCTTGGAATCGCCCCTGCATGAGTTTGACCCCGCGGTCTGTTGCAGTTAACTTTCTAACAAAGTGTTAATTTGTGCACCCTTTTAAAACCGTGGTGCACGAGTACCATTCTTTTTATGATTGTCAAAGCTACTATACTTCATTCTTTTATCTCATTTCTAATGCAAATTTAAAGATCAATTACCTTAAAAAAATGAGGAATACTTGTACACCTCGTTCTTTTTAGTTTTTGAAAGTGCACATTTTTGAATTCCTTTTTAAAAAATGTATCGTTAATTTGAGATGTTGTCAAAAGTTAATGCTAAGGAGACTTCTCTTTTAAATGAATATATAACTATCATATTTGAGAAAAAAATTATAGTTTGTCAAATATGAGATATGTTACCCCATCGGAACCTCCCTACATCGATTGTTGTAACTCTTACTAGTTAGTTTAATGTTTATTTATCGCTGATTAATCTTTGCACACGCTATCGAAATTTTGAATAATATTTTTAACGTTTACTTGATAAAAAAAGCTTGTGATGTTTTTATGAACAAATAGGCATATTCGAGTTGTAAGATGTTATCAATTGATAAAAATAAAAAAATGTTTTATTATTCATCTTCATATGTGTGTTTATATATAGCACAAAAGGGTTTGATTTGTTTGAATTTGCAACTTATAGTAACTTGGAATACCTCCAAAATATTTATAAAGTTCTAATATAGACAACGAATGGTTGTGGAAAGCAAACTAAAATTTTCGTTTGTAAACATCATCATCAATTGGGCTTGGTACTAGGAAATATTTTTTAGATGTTGGGCTAAGACTAAAAATCAACTTAATATCTATGCTAAATAAATTCTAGTCAAATTAAGGGACAGGATAAAACCTTAGTTAGCCACTTGCTAAGCATGTCCCTGGCGTAGAGGACTAAGATATTGAATGTTTTATCGCGACCATATTTGGTTATAACGATGACCAAGATATTGAATGTTTTCCATTATTCTCGAATGAAAAAGCCAGAATACGAATGTTATCAATAGAGTTAAGACTTAAGTGTGGGGTAAATGATTTAGAGATGAAACAATTAGTTTTCTTTTTATTATTCTCCTTAAAGAAGTTACATGGTTTAACTTATTTTCCATCAAAAGTATAGGAACATAATTTAAGATTTTATGCGCAATAAATTTAGTTCAGTTGTACAATTTTATTTATTTTACACGCACCGTCTTGAGAGAAGTCGAGACTAATTAGACTATTAAGATAGATAAATGAATACTTATAGATTACTGTAGAAAAGAGGCAGGTTGTCGTAAGTGATTGTGGTTCTTATTTAATATATGATGACAGTCTTTGAATCTCCCGCCTCAAAGATTGTTTCGTAAAATTAGAGGTCACATGCCTAAAAGACAGCCTTTATGGCTGCAGTTGTGTCTGTTTTTCCATTGAAGCTTGCTCGGATGCTGACCTAGAATCCTCATGCATAGATCTTGAAACTTGACTAGGCCACCAAGGCAAACCATACCTACCACCATAAACTAGTACAACGTTAGATGGTGTGGACATAGACGTATGTGGTGATAGTTTCACTAATGATGTAGATATGGATGTAGGTGGTGATAGTTCCAACGATGGTGTAGATACAGACGTAGGTGGTGATAATTCCAACGATGGTGTAGATACGGACGTAGATAGTGATAATTCCATTGATGATGTAGATACGGACGCAGGTGGAGGTAATTCTTGCGATGATGTGTCACTGTTTTTAACATTGTCGGGGCTATTATCATTTATGTTTCCACTGCCTCCGTTGATAATATTATAACTAGTAGTGCTGCTTCACTAGCCTCGAATTCGCGGAAAGCTGCAACACCACCTAGGATATTTAAACTCTTAGGATATGAAGTACTATCCACAAAAAGCTTTCTTAAGACCTTGGATAGATTTTTTTTTTTTTTAATATATAGCATATTTCCTTATTAAGATGTGATGGAAAAAAAAAGTGTATATAGATTTTGAGATGTTCTTATTTTTACCTTTCACATTAATTTGAGTCTTCTTCTAAGTTGGTTTTGTATCACTTCAGCATGTCAAATTCATTATATTTCATCTCTATCTAAGTCTAATTTTTGTTGGGTATGATTTTCTACCGTTACTTATATCATTTGCTCTGCAAATTCTAGGCTAAAACGTCTTATTGGATGGAAATAACTTGATTGTTAGACCAGATTTATTCATATGATGAGCGTGACATTTTCAAACTATGCACATATTGGGCCTACGGGTCTGAATGCTAATTAATACCTTACTTATCCGCATGGTACGCAACAACAACACCAACAACAATAAAAAGTAATTTTTGTTCAATTATATCATAAACTTGAAATTAATTAGTTAGATAGGTAGTGATCTACAATAGTAATTGTTCTTGGATTTATTATAAAAATAAAAATTGAATAGATAGGTTAAAAAGATTAATTGAACCAATCCCCTTGTCTATTGTATTTTTGTGCATGTTTATTGCAGTCGTGGTAGACTGATTACGCATCAGTTCAGTGGCGAATCCAGGACAATAGTTTAATAGGGCTTCTTTTTTGTTTTTAAAGATCAAAATCTGATATGAAAAAATTTAGTACACCAGCCCAATGCTAAACTAAGATACAACATGTTCTATTTAAATGAAAGATTCATATTTTAGTGAATAGACTTATCGATAAAACAAGATTAAAATATCTTGAAATTCTTTAATTTAGGTATTTTTCTAAATATTGTGAGTTAGTTATAATAAAACATAACTTACACTTGGACTATATTAAAAGAATATACAGATATCTTCTAATTCTCATAAATTCGTGGGGGATAAAAAAGTAGTTTTAGCATGTATATACTAAAAAAATATGAGTGATATAACAATTCAAAAAAAATATGAGAGCTTGTGACCCTACATGTGACCCTTTAAATCCCCCTACATCGGTTCAATTCCGCGGTCCGTTGTATTTAACTTTCTAACAGGGTATTAATTTTTGCACCTTCTTAAAATTATGGTGCACGAATACCCTTTTTTTTATGATTTTCAAAACCACTATACTGGTTTGTTTCTATAATTTCTGATGTGAATTCAAAAATCAATTACCTAATAAAAGAAGGGGTACTTGTACACCTAATTTTTGGGGGGTGCACAATATTGGATTCCTTTTTAACGCATCCATTAGTAATTAGAGATGGTGCCAAAAGTTAATGCTAAGGATACTTCTCTTTTAAATGAATAAATAACTGTCGTATTGAAGAAAAAAAAACTTGTATTTTGTCAAATATGGGTATGCTACCCTATCGGAACCTCCCTACGTCGATTATTGTAACTCCTACTAGTTTATTTAATGTTTATTTGTGACTGATTAATCTTTGCATACGCTATTGAAATTTTGAATAATATTTTAACCTTTCCTTTTGAAAAAAAAAAAGAAGTCTTATGCGCTTGTGATATTTATCTGTATAATAGGCATATTCGAGTTGTAAGATGTTGTTTATTGATAAAAAATATGAAAATTGTTTCTTTTTTCATCGCCATATATATATAATTATCTGACTTTGAACATGAAAAGCGGACTGAAGACAATGAATCGAGACGTAGTTATAGGTTTTTCTTTTTATTGTTCTCCACAAGGAAATTACATACTTTCACTTATGCACTTATTTTGTGTTAAACGTGCACGGACACAATATTCAAGATTTTACGGGCATTCAATTTGTAGCCCGGTCTCTTTTATGACTTTATTTATTTTGTGTTGTCTTAAGATAAGTCGAGACTAATTGGACCCTTAATATAGTTGGTTATAATATTTATAGCTTATTACAGAATAGAGAGACAGAGGACCATAAATGATTGTCGCTCTTATTTAATATATATACTCTTACGATAGGTTTTTAGTCTCCCGTCTCAAAGATCGTTTTGAAGAATTTTTGGTTACGTGCCAAAAGACAGCTTGCGGACCTAGGTGGTGATGATTCCGTTGGTACAAATTCCGATGGTGTAGATATGGACATAGGTGGTAGAAGTTCAACGTTGTCGGGGCCATATTCATTTATGGTTCTGTTGCTGCCGTTGATCACGTTATAAATAGTAGTAGCAGTATCACTGTCCTCGGTATGCTGAGCAGCAACACCATCTAGGATATTGAAACTCTTAGGATAGGAAGTGTTATCCATAAAAAACATCGTTACGATCATAAAAAGAAAAAATACCTTCTTATTATTCTTCATGGTGCACTTAGTCTTTAATTTCTTTCTCACCAGCTAATCTAGCTCGCTCACACTGTGATCTCTTAGGTTCACCATTCCATTTAATTTATAGTGTGAACCTATAAGGGTGTAATGATAAGTATTTAATAACCATCAAATTAATATTTGAACTACCTTTGTCTTACTCATCATGCATCAAAATTGGAGCCACTTTATGCTTCTAAATGTGATGCGATGAAAAGAAAAAGTGTATACAGATCAAGACGTAACCATCAGGTTTTGGCAACCCCTCATTAAATTTACATGAATCAATAGTCACCTTGACAGTATGAAAATCCCACATTAATTTACACTAATCAGTTCGTTTCTATCTAAATTGTTTCTTTTTGTTATCAATAAAATTTTATATTAAAGAATAAACAATCACAGAGTTATACATAACCTTGGAACCATAATGGCCTAAAGGATGAGCGAAGGTGAAAATTAAAACAATAATGTGATTATCTCCTGACTAAATCTTCCCATTTGAAGACCAACAATTCAAATTCTAGTGTTGTTTAGAGGCCAGAAGATTTTATACCATTACTTATATCATTTTGCCAGCTATAGCTACATGATTAGACTAGTTTTGTTACTATTAATTGTTTTTGGATTTATCATATAAATGAAATAGAATAGACACCAAATTGCACCAATCCTTCTTCTCTATTTTATTTTTGTGCATATTTATTATTGAGTTTTAGCACACCGATGAGTAACTAGAGATGATATATGCGAAACAACAATTACTAAATAAAACAAGTATGGATAAGTAGTTGAATATTTAGGCTCTAGATAGAGGTTCTTATTCCTTGATCACTACGAGTTGTATTTACTATCTTATTGGAATTATAGATACCAAGAGGTGTCCGTATTTTATCAGAAAAAGAATGAATATATTAACAAGGAAGGTTGAAAACTGCAAAACTGCAAAAATGACAACCACCAAATACAGGGAAACAACAAACAGACGAAACAAAAGGAAACCCGGCGTAGGAAGGTTAATTTAAGTTACAATATCGATATAAAGTTTGTAATAGATCAGTGGTTATCTTTCAAACATAGATCATCCTTCTTTCAACTCAATCTTACCCTTTCTCGGTTTGATGATTATATATAGTGTTTGCCTTTACAATACCCCATGTTTTGATGATGGGCTTTCGGGTCTGAGAAATTTAGGGCCAATAACTAAATATGGGTATAATTGGCTAGTTTTTGTTAATTCCTACTAAGGCTAAACAATATGGTCCTCCAAATTAAAAATTTAAATTGACGATACGTCAGTTTAAATCAGGCCCAATCTTTATGATAATTTAACTTTCAAATTAGAAGCATCTTTTTATTTGGCGCAATAAAAAAACTATTAGATATTAATTTATAAAAAAATTCTGATATTTCAGATTTAATGTTTCCATTTAATGTGTCCTATAATTGATCGTAAATGATTAGATCCAGAAAAATAAAATACCTTGAAGCTTAAATCAAAGGATTTAGCCCACCTTTTGTCGTATTGAATCTTGAATTTGATCACGTGGGATAGTCTAGGAATAGCACTTAAATATTCAGATCTGTGTCCCATAAAAATATCTGAAGCTGCACGTCAATTTACCTTCCAACGTGAAAACTCGGCCATACCTACCATCCTTACCCTCGTATTTCTTTCTCGCTCTTTAGACGCCAAGCCATCAAAGTCTTCTTCTTTAAATGTATATATAAAAAGAAACCTTGAAAACACTAGGAGACTGACTTCAAAAGTAAAGAGTAAAGAAAACCGTAATAGCCTCCAAGGCCCTAGCACATCTGAATTTATGTAAACGTTGATTTTGGAGGAAGTTAGTGCTTGTTGCTTCGATTTGAACTTATGATGATGATGATATTTCCGCTTTGAATTTTGGTCCCAAAAAAGAGATAGTCGAGTCTTAAAGAGACCATTGACTAACTCAGTAAGAATGAGCAATCCTAGAGTCCTATACTATCTGCAATGTCAGCTTTTCCATACTAGACTGACTTGCAAGTTTTAGACTCACCTTCATTATAACAAACGTGTTTGACCAGACCACCAGACCTGGCAATGGGGGTTCATGAACAGATAAACTAACTACAACCAAATGGATTTTCAAACTTCTCTTTTGGTGTGTTACGTTCTGGAAAATCTATTAACAAAGCAAAGTATTTCTGTTACAGTTACCAAAACCAGTCGATGGAATTTCTTATAAACAAGACAATACTTTCATTAATATTCACCAAAAACCAGCTTAGTTAATAACAGAATTGCAGCAAAAGAAAGATGTTTTACTCATTCAACAAAATTAAGAAGTTTTAACTAAGAAGAACAAACATACTCGAGTAGTACTTGTATTTGTAATTTCTCGATTTATGTCGTTTATAAAGTCTCGCGTGAATGGAATTTTCATCCGATCATCATAATGCAAAATATCATCCAACTCCAAATGGAATAATTGTTGCCCCAAATTTAGCAGCCATTCTCACAAACTCAGGTTGGTCAGGCCAAAAGCACTTATATTCTTCACCCTGCAGTTATGTACAAAACTAAGATCAGTATCCAAAGCATCCCGTCAAAGGAAATGGTTAAAAACTGAGAAAGAAAAAGACAATCTTCAAAAGCATAATGCACCTTACGGTGAAGAGCCTCGCGTGCACCACCAGGAAATAGAAGAACAATTTCGTTATTTGACAGATCAATGCAAGTAGCTTGGTGAGACTGGTAGTGTGCCAGAAAGTCATTATATCAAACCTTGAAAACTCATTTGACAAAGTTTCAATGTTTGGAGAAAACAGCATTGGGTTTCCAATACTTCGAACCGCAGCCCCCCTTTTTTCCTTCAAGAATTCTCCAACAATTGAAGGAAGTTCATGTCCCATCAACATGCAGTACCCACAAGAGGACTTGACCTTTACTTGCAATTCCTTCAAGACACCTCAAAATCTGACCATCTTTTGGGATACACGTAAGATGGGCACTACCACTGTATCACACAGAAATTTTATTAGTTGATCTGTGATAAATCAGATGATAACTAGTTTGCAATACAAGAATTGAAACATACCTGGTGTGCAAGCTTATCCAGCTCCTGACTTTCAATCATTTGGAAGATCATAATGCAGATAGGTTTGTAGTACAGTAATAGATGGTTGAAAACTAGCCAATAAGAATTTTCCTCTTCCGTTGAGCCAAACAGATTCAAGTTTAGCTAGGGAAGAGGTCAATATTTTCTCAGCTTCCGCAGCTGCTTGTGGATTCATAGAAATACCTAATGCAGATCCTAGTATGGTATGTAGAACAAAGGGAGCTGAAGAGATACCAAACATGATAACCATGATTAGAATTATGAAACGAGTCAGAGTACCAAAGAAAAGAAAAGAAAAGAAAATGAGCGGTTATCAGATTATCAAGATTCTGATGCTGGTGACAACCTTCGCAAAGTTAGACAAATGACAAGCAAACAGTGAATTAATACCTGCACCACGGCATGAATTGGAATGATGCCAATAGAAGACTGAGTGAATCTTAGACCTTTTTGACAGATCATTTGGATACCTTGGAACCAATAGAGTGACGAGAAATAAGGAAAATAGTTTAGTCACAAATCTAGACAAGACGTCCAACGAATAAGATGCATCTGAGACTATGGTGCCAGAAGCAAATAGGTCCAATATGGTAATTCAGATATGTAGGCAATAGTGCCAAAGAGATAGTAGTTTGACTGACCAATGATCTGCAACTCCCGGGAACGCCCAAGTTAGGTAGATCAAAATTGCAGGCATATTTGTTGTTCTTCACTTTGACACCAGCAGCACGCTTTTGCTAAACCCCAACTGAGCCTAGTCATAGACGAATGATTACTAGTTCAGGATCAAGTAAAGCTTGCATAGGCATTAAAAAAATAGTTCTGCACATAATAAATATATATACTCCTAACTATGTCAATAATTGCACAAGAACTTGACCCCAGCATATGCGACATCATGTTAGCATAATTGTGTCAGTCTCCTATTGGCTTGCCGTAGAGAAGTAAAAACAGCATGGAAAATACAAACGATACAATTGCATTGCATGCCAAGGAAGAACAGAACTTGGATCCAATAACACTAACCCTTTTGCATTCCCAGGACTCCATACGTTTTTCCTGAAACAAGAAATTTCACTTTAGCAAAACAAATAATCAGAAACCTACCTTTCGAAACAGAGTCAGCAAATTTTATAAAGTGAACTCACCACAGATGAATATGCATTATCCAGATTAGCTGACTTGCAGCACATCGGACTGAGAATCTCAGGATTATCGTTCTTACCTGTTAATGAGTTTTCAAGTTATTAGTTGGATTCTAGATAACAACTATGAACCGTATTAAAGCACAACTTACCCGTAGAATTTCAAATAACACCATAAATCTAGTATAAATTGGTCTCAGTTTGTTTCTCTTTGGAGGTTTGATCAGGAAGTTACCATAATAAGTTGGTAAGAATAGATAGGTCTACCTGTCCTAGTATCTTGAATTACTACTTAGATCTTAATGCAAAACTGCTACCAAATGTAAATGGTTCTAACCTATACTCTGTACGTAAAACCTTTCCACCCTCTTCTAAAACAATCAATCATATAAATGACGGAATATAGCTTAAGAAAGAACCTGCAAGTACTCATTTGATTTAAGGATGCGAACTGGCACTTTGCCATGCAAATCCTGCAAGTATTTGTAAGTCAAACTATTAGTTTATCGGATGAGTGATAGTGAGTGAAATTCATTATAACACGAACATAGAAGCACCTCTGGCTCGTAGCAGATGGTATATCCTACTAAAGACTCGGGAATCAATTTTAAGGGTATCTAAAAGCATGAAGTGCTCGTTCTTTTAACATTAAAAGATACTCCGTTCTAAATAAACTGCTGGCATCCAGTTGCAGAACTTAAATGATGATTAAAAACTAATTAAGAATTCAACCAGCAGTGCCTTACGGCCCTTGGCCATCTTTTCACTATTCGCATTTATGAACTGCAAAGAGCTTAAAATCCCAGAAATTTGATACCCAGCACAATTACGTCAATGTTTCTATTAGAATCGGGCTAGGATGGAAGAAAACAGCTTGATAAATACAGACAAAACAGCACCATTGTGCGTCAAGGGTGCACATAATTTGGATTCGACACTAACCTCTCTGGATTCCAATGCCTGTAAAGTATCTTCCTGCAACAAGACATTTTTACATTATCAAAACAAAGTAGTGGAATGACGGTTACACTGCTGCAGGGAAAACTTGGTTCTCTGAAATCATTACAGAAACCTTAAAACAAATAGAAACCTAGGCCTAGGACGCTCCCAGATGAACCAGCCCAATCTTCTAGTTCTATTAAGGAGTTTAGCCTGCCTTTCTTATAAGGTAAACTCACCAGATAAGAAACCACTTGACAAAGTGAATCCACAACAATCAGAGAGAGATCCACACGAACCCCGTCAACCTATATATTAAGCAAATTTAAACTACGTTAATTGTTTCATAACTCACAGGGAGATTCGCCCAGAAAAGGATGCTCCTGCATCACATTATCCAGTAGATGTTGCAAACCTAACTCAGTGTGTACCTTAATAAAATTTGACTAAGGATGTCATTTCTTTACATTAAATGTTGAGAATCAAATGATGAGCGCTTAAGCTTTCATGTGTCGGGTGAGAATTAATTCACCTAAACCTAGAGATTAGCTTGGAGTCTGTAACTAGACAAGTAGAGATTCCCCAGCACCACTAACACCACCTACTGCAACAACAGTTGCAACATAAGTTAGGCAACCATCTCACTATTTCTTCTTTTCTCCTCCCTTCACTATAACCATCTAAGAAAGAGCAACAACAAAAGTAAAACACATTACCTGTTCTACACCAGTTTACCCTGAAATAAAGCAGCTGAGCGTGCGCATGTGGGAAATGACAGATGAGTTTCATACATATTTGGTTCCAAAATCTGAATTTTTAGATAACTCCAGTTACATTTAACAAGTACTATCAAAGCTTGAATGTAATATGGCTGTAGAGCTACAGCTATTTATAGAGACGATGCAGCAAAATCACAGTGGTAGTCCTCAACATGACAGATTCTAAATTGCAGATTGTTTGGTCCCAGCAGTATTTTCTGCGGTACTGGGTCCCAACAACAAAATAGAGGTGAACAAAAGTAGTTTAGACTCATGACTTTCTATTCTCAATCAGCATACAGTGAACGATAGTCTGACCCGTTACTCATCGATACAAAAACAAGGAGTATGTTTTGCAATCAGGGGTTAAGCTCCTGAATTTCATCCAGAAGGTTTTTCTCCTGCAAAATGAAGTGGTAGAAATCAGTTATTGCCTTAGAGGTCCAAGCTTAGATGTATTGAAAAGTAAAGAACACAAAAGAACATGAACAATTAACATACAGAAAAGAATAGAGAACTCATACCGTGTCAATATGCATTCAAATAGGGCAAAGATCAGTGAGCACCAGACTTTTAAGTATACAGGTATTATTATAACAAAAAATTGTAACACTGCTGAGCGCATCTTTGCCAGTGATTGATGGATATACACGGGATGAGCAATTTGTGCACCCACATCTTCCATTTTTTTTCCAACCCTTCAACAAAACTTATCAGCTTAAGGCTAATGCACCTGATGAAAAATATGTCATCCTTCCACAGAGAAACTAAACAATCAAAGAAATAAATTCCAAGAGTAAACCGCACATGGTTCAACTTGAATCAGGCACACACTCACATATATAAAGATATGAAAGAAAAAAATGAAAACTCATCATTCCACAGCGAATCGAACTATTACAGAGATGAATTCCATGAGAATAATGTTCAATCAGAAAGCATATATATATAAAAGGGAAAGAAAGGCTATGTTAGCACAACTGTTAAATATCAAAAACAAGTGAAGGTCTAGTGTGTCTAGCCAGGAAAGAAATAGAAGAAAAGAACCCAAATTTACTAAATGAATGATCAACTAATACAGCTAAATAGTGCAGAGTTTCTTGCGACCAACTTTTCTACCTGGATATTAAAGAATGTTATCACCTTTCATGCTTGGACGTCCAACTAAATCTTGATAAGGCTTAAATTTTCCTTGCCATGCGGAAATTCGTCTCTTCAACAACTTGAGTGCCTCCAGCTCCTCCTTCCCAAGGTTTCTGATAGGAGAATCAAAATTCAACTTTATTGGGCACAGATCATCATCAAACATTTCTAAATTAGATTTGTTTGCTTTCATGATGAATACCGTAGAGGTATCTTCTGAAACAGGTAGATCCACAGAGAGGCGGTTCTCACTTGTGAATGATGTTGGTTTATAAAAGACCAATGACTTTACCTCTTGGGAAACACTAGAGTTTTCGTCCTTGTCATCACCAAGAGAAACAGCATGGGAATCAAGAAACTCATCCGAAGAACCTGTCAAACCCATAACGTTGACCTCTCTCATAATATCATCGCATTGGTGAGTTAATGTGTTTACAAATGAAAATTCATTTACTTCTTTCTTGTCTGCAACTGATGTGTTTATCTCATTTTCTACCATATGAAGATCGAATAAAACGGGAAGAGGAAGAACTGGTCCCAAAAGATCATAATCAGGCTGCAGTTTTTTGGACTTCTTATTTCTAGCCGAAGGCTTTCTCAATAAGAATGGTGGCAGTTGAGAAGACTTCGGAATACATAAAAAGTCCATGAACACTTCTAGCCCTTGCAGTTTAATTTGTTGGAGGTCTGGATATGAAGAAAACCCCAGCTGTAAAGCACCAATGGATAAGCCAGTCCAGAGCCTACTTACAGCAATCTCATTTATGCTCATTGGCACACTAACGGAAGTTAAAACCTTAGCAATATCAGGCAGTGACCCAATTTGATCAACACCAGCAGCCTTCAAATGGTCGTGCAAATATTTGTACTTTTCTTGAGTAAAAGATTGTGTACAACCAGAACCCTCCTTCAAGACTTTTGCAAGAAGATCACCGTTTAAATATGAAAAGAGATAATCTAGTTTCCAATACTTAAAATTCCTATCAATTTTATATCTCTGAAATGAATCCATAGGCAAGTCTTCATTCGTTGATAGAGCTGGTTCCACAGGCTCTACTAATGAATCGTCAAACTCCCAAGAAGCATTATATATTTGTGATTCGAACTTTCCAGAGGATACCAACCTAATTAGTACAAAACTGCCGTCAACAGCAGGTTCAAGATGGATGTCTAAGAGATCTTCATTGACGATGCAGAATCCCATGATCTCTTTCTTAGGATGTCTTGCCTCTGATAACTCCTCTCGTATAAGGCAATCACCACTACAACATCGACAACCTGACAACGATAGAGACGAAGGAAGCCCCCATGCATACAAGGTGTGGCATAAGTCTGAAACTATAGAAGCTATTGATTTAGGTGGAGCAGGCAACGGAGGCCCATACATGAAAAAATTAAAGTCATTTTTGCAAAATGATCCCAGCAAAATGGCAAAACCAGATTGAGTGGCCCATGGATATTTGTTCTGTTCTACCTTGGACCTTAATTCTGACAATTTGAAGACCTGCATATAAGTTGGTTTATTATCAAGATTGTGAGCCCATTGTATCACAGGAGATAGTGGCTTTCTGGTATCTAAGAGATATAGAACATATTTACTTGCTATACTGAAATTGAAACCTCCAGAACCTGCTCTACAGAATGTAACGAATTCGTCAGGCTCATGCATGTCAGCAAACAACTCGTCATGCCCATATGATTGCGAGTCAGCAAACAACTCGATCTTTGCAAGAATGCTTGCACTATTCTTGTTAAAAAACCTCGAATCAACTTGGTAAACAATATCTGAACAAGCAATGACAAAAATCCGAGGATGCGAACCAAATTCACAACCCAACCATCTAGTACCTGAAGTTAATGAACCCGAATCTGAATCCTTCCATACAACATCTAAACTAGTTCTTTCAACATCATCTTCACTGAAATCAAACAAGATCAGTTCACCACCATCTAACAAAACAAGACTTTCATCATTCACATGTGGACTCCAACAAGCATGAACGACAGAAGCAGAGAATTGCTCGGAACCCAAGTTAACCAGTACATGTTTTTTACCAGCCCAGTCAATCCTAAACCAATGGACAGAGTAGGTTGTACAAGCTAACAAAAAACCTAGAGGAAAAGAAGCTCCTGGAACAGGTGCCAAACCAAAACCCTCATGAACAGCGAAAAAAGCAGCAGCAGATGCTGAAGCAGCAGCATCATAAACAGAAGAAACCATAATCTTAACAATTCTACTGCTTTGGAACTCACAATCTGATGTATCATATATTGCTGGTTTTTCATCTCCTTTTAGGGATAATTTAACATGCCCGAGTCTACAGAGATTATCTCCTGTAGGGAAGAAAACCAATATATCATTGTCAGGGCATTTGAGAAAAGTGAGATTGTTGTTAGAAGAGAAATCATCAGATTGAACTGGAATACATGGAGATGGAAATACTGTTTTTTGGGTTCCTGGAGAAGGGCTAAATAGAAGCGGACCCAATGTAGATTTTACTTTAGGGGTTTCAGGTAAAAGAAGAGGCGCGCAATAGACAGAGCCGATAGTGAAGAGTGATTTCCAGTCTTCAGAGTAATCCATGAGTCAGAAAGATTAATTAATTTTAAAGATGTAAACATATCAATTCAATTCAAGGACACAGCCTGAACAAACAAAACCAATTGTGAGTTGAATTTGAGAATCTGATAAATAAAAAATGAACCCCAAAATTATCTTACTCAACCCATCATTTTAATCATTAAAATCATCGGAAAAAAAGAACCCCAAAATTTAAGAAACTAAACTGATAGGAATGATCTTGATGATATGATAATCTGCTTCACTAAAGTTCTGCCAAAAAAGAGCTCTGTATGCAGTACTGGTGCTAGAGAGAAAACTGAAACTGATAGATGTTACCGAGAAAAGAGTTAGGTTTTGATTGACACATTAAGCTTGCGGCTATGGCTTTTTTTCTAGGGTTTTTGGGGAAGAAGGGAGAGCGCGAGAGACATGTGTTAGAGTAGAGTGGAGAGAGCGAAGGGAAGAGGTGCTTGTGTTGACAGTTGACTGCTTAGAAATATTTTTGAATGTTATTGGAGCAGGGGTGGGTTCGGGATACTTTGGTTCGGTTTTCAATCTATCCTACTCCCTTCCTAATTTTAATATTTCGGTTCGGTGCGGTTCGGGAAACACTATTAAAAAGATGAAACCTTATCGGTTCGGGATGAATTCGGTAAAAGTCAATTCGGTTCGGTATCGGTTTTGAACCAACAAAAAACTACCATTTTAATATTAAATAACAAATATTTTAAGTCAAAAAAACTTAAAAAACTACACACTCATATTAATATAATAAAGTATATAGATAATATAGCAAAAGAATTGAGCAAACTACACACTCAGACAGTCTACTAATCCATTAGTATTTAGTAAGTTACGGTATGACGTTCAATGGACTGGAGACTTTCAGCTTTTTTCCACTTCTATTGTATGACAAAATAAACACCTGCAAGTCTGCAACAAATGATAAGAGTATTGACTTAGTTCCATCCAAAATTATTAATATAGTAACATGAATTCTCTATGAGATTAGAGATTCAGAACTTGAGAAACAAGCTCCATATAAAGTTCTAAAATGGGATTACAGGAAGGGGCATTCAGGGATGTTGTACACTTGCGCGAACTTAACAACTTGTAGCATTCAGGGGTGCTGATCACTACTATTACTTTCATTTGAAACAAAAGTTTGGCTATCTTGTACATATGCCCTAATGACTCAAAACAGAACAATATGATAACATGGAACTTCAAGCAGTCAATAAACACTCAGCAAATTACAGAAAGATTGTAGATAATATGGAATTTCAGAGATATCATACATTATGTTGTCATTTAGTTCAGGCAGACAAAGGAGATAAACTCAGGCTACACAGGCCTGTGTAGATTCATCAAGAAGGCTACACAGTACACATGCATTCAGGGGTGATGTACACTTGTGCGAACTTAAAAACTTGTAGCATTCAGGGGTGCTGTACACAGGCCTGATTCAAGCAGTACACAGGATACACAAGCCTGACTAGTTCAGCAACAGACACGAATGGAGTTGAAGAACAACATCAACATTCACTGAAACATGGTAAATGCAAATTATACAATAGATAAAGTGTGAGATGGGAGATAAAGGAATAACTAACACAAGAAAGGTAGATGGAGTTGTTAGTTTGACGAACGAATATTTTACTCAGCGTGTTGCTACAGCATCAGATTGACAGATTGAGTGCATTGCAGTAACAAATCAGTAGTAACATGTTGATACAGCAATGCTACTAATCTACCTAATATTTTTGTCCTAATAATTCTTTTTGGCAGGCTGGCATCATCAGATTGAGTACATTGCAGTAATAAATCAGTAGTAACAATCTAGACTTGTAAAATTAACAACTGACCTGTTTAGCACATATCTTCGGAGGCAACATCGCATTCTTTGTTGATTATTGGATTAACACATCTATACAAAAAATAATATATAGTTAAAGACAATATCTAGCATGTGTTTAGCAAAAATAGTTCATAACTTTTAAGATATTAGAGAGCAACCAACAAACATAATTACCATTTTCTACTTCTTCACATAATTCTATTTCGGCGATGGTGGGCTCATGATGAAGTGCAACATGAGTACTACAAAGCCAATTTTGTGTGCATATCAAAGCCTCCACCATTTTGGGACTCAAGGAACTACGATATGAATCAATAACACGTCCACTAGTGCTAAAAGAAGATTCTAAAGCAATAGTTGACACCGGAACTACAAGAACATCTCTTGCAACAAGCGCCAGAGTTGGATATTTATGTTCATTCACTCTCCACCAATTTAGTATATCAAAATTTGAAATCTCATCATCCTCAATGGGGTCACAAAGATATTTTTCCACATCGGTTGCTATAACAACTTCAGCCTTTTTTACTTTCCTTCTTGCAAACTATTCCTCTAATCTTTTGTCAAACTCTGTCATATTTAAAGATCTTTCACCAGACTTTTGAGAACTACAAACACTACCAACACTGTCACTTTGTTGAGGTTCTTGAGTATGCAATGGGAAATCTTCTAAATACTTTCTATATAGTTCATTTAAGTAACATTTCACCCTTTGCAATGATATGTCAACTTCATCAGCAAACTCCTCGTAAATCAGCTCAAAATAGTCACCAACCCTTCTAGTTTCTGTCTTGGATCTAGAACCATACCTGTAAATAAATACTCATTCATTTCTTTCATGTTGCTCCAATATTTATCGTACTTGTTCTGCATGGGCCTCGAAAAATTAAAGACAAAGCACTGTTTGCCGATTGACTTAAAATGCCATGGATTCTAATCATGTCACTAAATATATTTTGTATTGCCGGAGTATTTGAACAACATACCTTTAATGTGACTTCATAAAAAGGTCATAAGAACTGAGCAAACAGTTGCGCCTTATCCCAATCATCATCATTTGGCGGCCCTTCCCTTGGCTTGTCATTCTTATCCCCATAAAAGTAAGCATTGTAATGACCATCATCTTCTGCCAATTTATCAAAAGCCTTCTGTAATTTCATTGCAGCTTCCAACATCAAGAAAGTAAAATTCCATCTTGTAGGGACATCCATAATTACAGAACCTCTACTCTCGACATTAGTTTTTTTAACACATTCCTTAAACATATCTGACCTTTGAGGAGAAGATCTTACATATCTAACCGCATTACGAATGCTTTGAATAGACTTATTAAGCTCAAACAATCCATCATTAACAATTAGATTCAAGATGTGAGCAACACACCGCATATGTAAATTCTTACCTCCATGAAGAAGTGCATTAGGTTTCCATGAAGACATTCTTTTGATCAAATCCCTTAATCCAGAGTCGTTCGCAAAAGCATTGTCAACTGTGACTGTCAAAACCTTCTCTATACCCCAATCAATCAAACACTCCTCCAAAAGCTTAGCTATGGATTCCCTCTTATGATTTGGAATGACACAAAACGCTAAAATTCTCTTGTGAAGCACCCATTCTTCATCAATAAAATGGGCAGTAACGACCATATAATTAACATTCTGAATAGATGTCCAAGTGTCAGTGGTTAGACATACTCTACGCCCATTCAACTCGTTCTTTAATTTATTCTTTTCTAGTAAGAACAAGTTCATCACATCTTTAGCAACGGTTTTACGAGAAGGGACTTTCCAATAGGCGCAAGCTCTCTCACAAAAAGCACGAAAACCTTCTTTTTCCACAAAACTGAATGGCAATTCATCTAAAATAATCATTCGAATACACGCCTTAGTGATTTCCACTTGTGTACTCCCCACTGCTAGCACATCATTTCCTTTGCTAATAATCAACACCTTCTGTTTTAGACTCCGAGCCTCTATATTAGGAGGATAACTTCTGCATTTTTCCATATGGTCATGTAACGCCTTTGTACCATTATTTTTCTGGTGACAAAACAATTTCTTCTCCTTGCAATGATTGCACAACGCTTTAAGTTGATGATCCTCATAAAACCTGGTATAATGCTCCAAAATAGGTGCTCTTTCTTTTTATTTCAGCAATTCCAAATGTTGTTGTTCTTGCTTGACAAGCATTTCCTCTTTCTCATCAACTTGAACAATATTTGTGCTTGTAGTTCCACTACGGTCACCTTGCACATGTATTTCAAAAAAATAATTAATAGTGTAACACCAATACATATACAATTTATTAAGTACTAAGAAAAAAGTTTTGGAACTCTTTACACTGTCAACCTGTGGTGCCTGTGATGCTGATGTTAATGAGTTAGTTTTGGGACTCTTTACACTGTTTGTGTTTGATGATTTCCCTTTTGAAGAAGGGTTCAATGGGGCAGGCCTCTTCATGTTGAAGAAAAATCTTTGAATTATTCTATTAAGAATCTCTGAATTATTCTATTGAATGTTTATGCTTGATGCCGTGATCTTAGATTAATATTCACTATTCACTAAGCACTAAGGCTACAGACACAGGCTACAGACCTGTGCAAGACTGCAAGTAAACTAAAACTAGTAAAGCACTAAGGCTACAACAGCAATAATAATAGATTGAATTCACTATTAACTATTGATTTGAATGTTTATGCTTGATGCCTTGATCTTAGATTAATATTCACTATTCACTAAGCACTAAGGCTACAGACACAGGCTACAGACTTGTGCAAGAATGCAAGTAAACTAAAACTAGTAAAGCACTAAGGCTACAGCAGCAATAATAATAGATTGAATTCACTATTAACTATTGATTTGAATGTTTATGCTTGATGCCTTGATCTTAGATTAATAGATTGAATTCTTAGTAAAGAAGGGAATGGGAGGCAGCAGCAGCAATAATAATTATAAAAGAGATTAATAACCCTAATAATTTAGGTTAAAAACTTAACATACCAGAAGGATTCCGACTTAACAGGGAAGAATCGAAAGATCTCAAGATTTTATTCTTGCTGACGGCTGAATTAAGGAAATCCATCTTCTAAAGAATCTAAACTAAGTAAATTTTTGGGAATTTGGAAGTAGTACGGGAATGGGTTCTTTCTTATTTTCTTTTTGTTTCTGAATTGAGTGAATTCTGAGAATCTGAAGACTGTAGTAATGACTCGGTTCGGTTCGGTTGGTTCGGGAATGGGTGAACCAAGACCGAACCCGAACCCTATTTAACTCGGTTTGGTTCAGGATATCCGGTTCAACTTTGGTTCAGCTTCGGTTCGGCTAATATCGGTTTCGGTTTAGGGATTTTTTTCTGTTCAGTTCGGTATTCGGTTAATCCGGCCCAGCCCTAATTTGAGCTGAAGTTTCTCCTCTGTGGTGGCCTTGATTGATATCGTGGGTTGCTATATGACGCAACAGTAGCAAGGGGTTCCTGTAGAACAACTAGTTGTTGCTCCAGACGCATGTCATACGTCAGGATATGTGCAAGCATTGTTTTCATGCTTAGATTGTCAATAGTACTTAGGGAGGTTATTATTGCATCATAAGCCTGATTCAATCCATTCATGATTGATTGTTTCTTATCTTCTTCTGTAATTGTTACTCCAGATGTTGTTAAAGAATTAAACAAGGTTTTTGCTTTAGAAATATAATCATGCATAGACAGTTTACTTTTACGCAGATTATGTAGTTCTCTTTTTAGATGCATCTGATGAGCTTGGTTGTTTGGAGCAAACCGTTCTTCAAGCGCTTCCCATACTTCTTTTGATGTGTTGAGGCCAACAACACCAGTCATAACGGCTTCTGTTAGAGATGACAAGATCCAACCCATGATAATGTTGTCTTGTTCTTCATATTTGATAAACTCAGGATTAACCTCAGTTTGATTTGGTAGATGTTTCTGTGGTTTTTGAAAGCTTCCATCAACATAACCTGATAGGTTATAGCCTTTTAACAAGGGTTTGAATTGTGTTTTCCATAATAGGTAATTTGTTTCTGTGAGTTCGATGTTGATAATATGGTTGTGTGAAGGTTTTGAAGGTTTGTTGTTGTGTTTGCAGCCATTGGTGCGTGGTTTTGGATCTTTTGAGGCGTCTGATACCAAGTTGAGACATGAATATTTTTTTCTTTATTTTTCTTGCATACCAACCATACATGAATCACTCTGATTTATAGTAAGAGTGGTATTTTACATTTAATAGAATATCTTAAAACAATTATTAAGGATAAAAAGAAATCCTAAAACATTAAGGAAAATATACTCTAACAAATATTAAGGATAAAAAGAAATCACAAAAAATTAAAGAAAAAAATCTACTTAAATCTGTCAAGAATACATTCTTGACAAATGCTAAGGATGGTTGGCAGGCATATCAGAACCGGTTCTGGCTGTATGGTTCAACAGATTCTTCCTCAATAAGGTCATCCGGTAGAATAGTGATACCAAATTCTTACGTAACTCTACATACACAAAAGTTCTCATACTGACCGAATATAAACAACTGAGGATCTGTATACCACGACATACTTACTCGCTTGTTGATGGAAAATTGAGAGTGATTATTGAAGAAAATCTTAAAATGCGAAGAACCTAGCTAGGTTGCGAAAAACAAATATGAATGAGGATAGGAAAATTTTCTTATATGTATCATAAAAACGTACACTAGATGTATTTATAGGTAAGAAATAAAGTAAAAGTATTACGGTTTGTATGTATGTTCATACTTCACATCATGAACAACTTCATATACAGCTCAACAATTAGAATTAATATAGTTTATAGACAATGTTACATCATGGACTAGTTATCCTATCGATATCTCATCCACCCGCTAATAAACCGTTCTTGGAGGTCCGACATGAAACTACTTAACACATTTTATCATAACCTTGGTAGCTGGTCTGCCTCTCTAGAAATGTAATTATTAGAATTTACTGATTGGATCTATTATGAGCCGAATTATGTATACTTGACCCAGTTAAAATATAAGCGTCGGTTTTGTGTAACTGAGAGTTCACTTTGTATTTTGTGCGTTGGTTTTCTGTTTTCTTATGTTTTTCGAGGAAAAAAAACAAACTCTCAATTCATTAAATCACCACGGAAAATAAAAAGGAAAGACGACCATGTGAAGTTCAATAATCATAATTTCATGGTTTTTATATGTTTTGTGTTAATTTGTAATAACAACATAGATATTGACATATTGTAATGGCGGATACTTGTTGATAATAGTACATAGGGTCCGAGATTGAGAGAAAAATACTCGATGTTTCCACATATCCGTCATTCATAGGAGAAAAAAAAAATTCAAATTCAAGTGGATTGCCTACTGATCCAGACTTGCTCAAGCTCAAGCTCACTTTAGTAACTTCACAAGCAAGGCTTATCCCGGTTCGGCCCGATTAGTTACTTGCAAAGCGATTAATTACTTTTTGCAAATATGTTCCAACTGACACTTAGAAGCTACTCTGGCATAGAGTACCTTAAACTCTTGTTATTTCTTAGATTTGAATTCAAAATCTAAGTAAGCAAACGGTTGTGAAAGTATGAAATATCATTGAGCTAGAGAAGAGCGGACATGGATTTTTCTTACAAGTTCCGACCCTTCTAGGAAGGATGGTGCGGCTATATATATTGGAATCTTGCAACAGTGAACAACAGTTTTAGATGTATCAGAATAATATAGATAAAGAACTGAATTGAAAACAACTCTACCACGGACAACTACGAGGGCAGAATCATAGGTTCAACAAGTTGTCCTTAACACATTAGTTCGCGGGTATACTTGAGAAGAGCAATGCTAAACCCCAACGTGCGAAAATGTGTCCAGGATAAGACTGCCCGATATAGCTTGTATTAGCACAATACAAACTACCCACTATTGAACTTAGCAACATGGAAGGAAGTGAAATAAACAATCAAAAGCGTAAACCAAAGCGAGAAGATGGTGAAAAGAAGACCGCATAGTAGCCGTTTCTGGGATGGATTTTAACTCTGAAAACGTTTTGTATTTATAGGAGAAAAGAAACCTTTAGGGTTTCGGATTTCTTGTAAATAAAGTTTCCCAAGATAAACATAAAAGAACCTTTAGGGTTTCAGATTTCTTGTAAAAATAGATCATGGTTGATGTCTTTCAAATTCGTAGGCTCAATACATAAGTTAGCCTATTACATAAGTTAGCTCATGTATTGTTTGCCCATCCCATTCCACCCTCTTGTTTGTCTAACTATCCACATGAGAATAGTTATATAGTGGACATCCTTCTCTAGAATACAATATGGGACTAACTAAAGAGTTTCATTCACTCAAGGAAATGAGTGAACATCCAAGACCAAAACCATTTAGTTTAAAACTCATTTTCTCCAACAATCCCCCACATGAATGAAATCTCGGTAAAAACGAAAAAAATCAGAATGCGGAAAATACCATATAGGCAAAGGTTTCCATCAGGTCTTGAACCTTTACTTTGTGAGAAGTTACCGAAACTACTTGCTAGAGACAGTGAACGTGATGTCTTGAACTGCTAGCGTTTGATGCAATTTGCGACAACAGACACGCATGATATCCTCTTGGCGTTGCTAAGTTTGTGCCGTTGTGTCCATTTTGGCCTTGGACGTATCCCGTTTCTCAGAATGCTCTAAAGAATTCGCTCAAATTCTTATAGGAAGTGGCCCACTTCCTCATTCAGATAGGTGAGTTCCATCAAGAGTGTTACTGCTACACCCCACTTCAATCTAAAATTGAAACTATAGAACTCATTAAGACTTCTTAAAAGTCATCCTTCACATGCAGCCACACTATCACAACAATGTACCATAGGGAGAGACAGAAAATGTAATTCTCTTGATAGTGCATACATTTAATTACCACAAATTAGTTGTCTCAATGAACCTTGATCTTGGGATCTCCAGTCACTAAGGTTGAGTGTCCTTCATGGCAATTTTATTTCTTGATCTTAAGTCTCATCCCCCTCGATGCAATAACAAAATATCTCTCTAGATTATCCTTTCGTCAAAGGATCCACTGATTTTTCTCTTGAGTTCACTAAGTCTATAAAAATCACTTCATTAGAGAGTAGTTATCTTACCGAATTAGCCGCCTTCTCTGAGTTTTTCTAGACTTTTCCATTGCTCATTTACTTTAGAATCACATAGTTAATTGAGTTTCAGCAATGGTGGCCACATGCTTCGATCACATAGAATGTCTTCTAAGAAGCATCTTAATAGTCATTCGGCTTTCTATCATGCTTGAATTAAAGCGCACAAACTTTGATTTCTTCAAAAATGAAGTTCATCATGTCTGTTTTAAGGAACTCCTTAGACATACACTCCTTAAGAGGGTACACACATAGGCTAAGATTTTTTCATAGGCTGAAACAACAACATTTCTTAAGGTCAGTACAGTATGTATCACGTACATAATTTAAATGTACCTCAAGTACTGCAAATTTCTGATCAGATCATCCCACTAATTCTCCTGGGGTCACAAATATATTTGTACATCGAATACACTGCACATTTACAACACACATTAAACGTATCGAGTTTGACAAAGACCATTTTCGTCAAAATTTCTTCTGGTTCCAATGATCCTTTAGATCATGCTTGTCTACAACAACTTAGCCTTTCAATTAAATCGTAAAAGTCACATGTGTTTCTAGGTGGTTGTAAAGCATATAAAGGCATATACAAGATACATGTACTAAATAATAGTACGGTCATTACATTTTCCTCAGAAGATTAGTGACATATATATATATATATCACATATTTGAAATTAAATATGTACCTCAAGCATTCCAATTTTCTGGTCATGTGATCAGAGTAACCTTGTAATTATCCAGTAGAAGTGGAATCGTCAATTGAAAAAAGCTCTTATCCAGTAGATTAGTGACAACTCTTATCATTTGTTGCAGACTTACAGGTGTCTATTTTGTCATACAGTAGAAGTGGAAAAAAACTGAAATTCTCCAGTCCATTGAAAGTCATACAGTAACTTACTAAATACTAATGGATCAGTAGACTGTCTGAGTGTGTAGTTTGCTCAATTCTTTTGCTATATTATCTATATACTTTATTATATTAATATGAGTGTGTAGTTTTTCAAGTTTTTTTGACATAAAATATTTGTTATTCAATATGAAAATGCTATTTTTTTGTTGGTTCAAAATCGATACCGAACCGAATTGACTTTTACCGAATTCACCCCGAACCGATAAGGTTCCATATTTTTAACAGTGTTTCCCGAACCGTACCGAACCGAAATATTGAAATTAGGGAGGGAGTAGGATAGATTAAAAACCGAACCGAAGTATCCTGAACCCACCCCTAGCTCAAATCGTCGAGCTCATAACAACAACAATTCTTCCGGGAAATATGAATCAACAGAAGAAGTGTGTCAGATTTGTAAGAAGCCAGGACACACTGCAAGCAAGTGCTGGTTCAGATACAAAGAGGACCTTGCAAACAAGTATCCCAACAAGCAAGTATGCATAGCATTACCTGGAAGCAACTTGAATGAAAATTGGGTTACAGATACAGGTGCTACACACCACATAACTGCAGACATGAATAATCTTCGATTCAACATGAATATGATGGCACTGAATCGGTTCATGTGGGTAATGGTAATGCTCTACCCATCTCAAACATTGTTAAAGGTCTCTTCACTCATAATAATAGAGAGTTTTACCTTAATAAGATACTTCATGTCCCTCCTGTTAAAGCTAATCTATTGTCAGTATCAAAATTTTGTTCTAACAATCATGTGTGCTTTTGTTTTTTATTTAACCAAGGATCTACACACCGGGAGAACTCTTCTGCAAGGCAAGAATATGAATGGACTCTATGTGCTAAACGATGTTCACAACATCCAACAATCAACACCAACTACATATCTCTCTGCATCAGTTCCGATCTGGCACCAACGTCTAGGACATCCAATGTTGCGCACAGTAAATCGACTCATCAAGAATTACACTCTACCAGTCACCAATAAAGCGTTTCAGTTTTGTGAGTCATGTCATGTTAGCAAAAGTTGTAAACTTTCTTTTCGTGTCAGTAATACAATAATAGACGAACCATTACGTCTAATAGTCTCTTTTATTATCTTTGTCTAGAAATAATAGACGAACAACTTTGTCTAGAAATGGCTATAAATATTATCTTTTATTCATGGATGCATACTCTCATTATACCTAGGTTTACCCATTAGTAAAAAAATCTGATGCTTTACATGTTTTCGTCCAGTTCAAACTACAGATAGAAAATCAACTAAACAGAACTATCAAAGTATTTCAGTCCGACAATGGTGGAGAATACAAAAAGTTCACAAATTTCTTAAACTTATTCATTGATTCTCATGCCCACACACTTCATCATAAAATGGCTTAGTCGAACGTAGGATCCGACATGTTACTGAGTCAAGCCTAGCTCTTTTATTCCATGCGTCCATGCCAACTTCCTACTGGTCTGATGCTTTACAACGGCTTGTTACCTAATCAACAGATGTCCAGCCTCTCAAATACATATTAACACCCTTACAACTATTATTTCACAAGACACCCGATTTCTCATTCCTAAAGGTATTTGGTTGTCTTTGTTTTCCAAGTCTCAGGTCAAACAATTCTAACAAATTGTAGGCGCTATCAATTACGTGTGTTTTCATTGGCTATAGTGGGGCACACAAAGGCTACATGTGTTTACATTTACCCACAAGAAGACTATACATATCCAGGCATATCAAGTTTGAAGAGAGTTTGTTTCCTTTCGAAGCCAAACAGAAGGTTCAACATGTGCAACCACTACCAGAGGTAAGCTCATCCACACACACCTTTAATACTCCTCCATTTAGAGAGTTTTTTTTTTCATCCAACACAACACCGGTTCCGTAACACTACTACTACAGAATCAGTTCAGCAACAGGATCATGAAAGCTGCCCAACAACGTCCCTTGGTGGAACTGACCCATGTATAACAGCAGTAGCATCACCTGGTAGAACTCACTCAAGTAAAACAGAACCACTTCATCTTGGACGAGTCACCAACAGCAACAACATAGCACCAGCAGATATACTTCAGCAGCAACAAACATGAATTCGATCAGCAATAATATCACCTGCTCACGAACAAAGATCTCCACCAGACTCATTTCGGCAGCAACGAACAACCATAAGATCAGCACCAACATCACCTGTTCACATAAAGGATACTCCAACAAATACACACCGGAAGCAGTCCAACCAGCGTCAGTTCAGATGCACTTCAGCAGCAAACAGGCAGCAGCTCAACCCGCGCTAGTTCTGATCCTTTCATCACAGCAGCAATAGGTCCTCTACCCACCGAACAAAGAGCTTTACAACAGGCAAAAATACATCAACTTGTCCCTGTACACCCAATGGTAACAAGAGGCAAATCAGGCATATCGAAACCCATCAATAAACTTTGTCTAAATGTAACCAAACATCCTATTCAAACACCGGATTCTATGGCACCAACATGTTACAGCAAAGCAACTCAAGATCCTGACTGGCGTCACTCAATGGATGATGAATACAATGCTCACATTCGTAATAGTACATGGTCCTTAGTTGCTTATGAACCCGGTATAAATGTCATTGGTTCGAAATGGGTTTTTCGGGTTAAACAAAATTCCGATGGTTCAATTTCCAAATACAAGTCCAGGTTGGTTGCAAAAGGATTTCACCAGCGAGAGGGTGTGGACTATGGAGAAACTTTTAGCCCGGTTATAAAACCTTGTACTATCAGGTTAGCTCTTTCTATTGTTGTTATGAACAAATGGCAAATGAGACATTTAGATGTGCAAAACGCCTTTTTGCATGATGAACTTGAAGAAGAAGTATATATGCAACAACCGGCAGGATATGTGGATCAGAATTGCCCAAAACATGTTTGCAAGCTACACAAAGCCTTGTATTGACTAAAGCAGGCACCCAGAGTATGGTTTGGTCGACTCAGTCAATACTTGATATCACAGGGCTTCAAAGGATCAATCTCTGACAATTCCTTGTTTGTGCGACAACACAAAAATCATCTCCTTTATATCCTTATCTATGTGGATGATATAATCGTTAGGGGTTCTGATCCTTCTCTTATCAACAAGTTAATTTCTGACCTTAGTGAAGCTTTTGCAGTAAAAGATATGGGGTCCTTGTCTTACTTCTTGGGCTTAGAAGTTCTGCAGCAGGGAAAATCGGTTATCCTCAGTCAAAAAAAATACACAGCTGATTTGCTCCAATGCACAAAACTAGATGGCTCCAAACCAGTTACGACTCCATTAGCTGCCCAGCTAAAACTCCAGAAGCAAGACTCTACGAAGTTTCATGATCCTTCTCTATATAGAAGTGTGGTGGGAGCCTTGCAATACCTACATCTTACACGTCCGGATATATCCATGGCGGTGAACAAAGCATGTCAATACATGCAAGATCCTTATATTGAACACTAGGAGCTACTCAAGCGAATTTTACGTTATCTCAAGCACACTGTCAACTATGGTCTACACTTTAGGCCGTCATCGGGCTTTAATATTCAAGCATATTCTGATGCAGATTGGGCAGGTAATCTAGATGATCGACGCTCTACCAGTGGCTATTGTATCTATTTTTGGTGGAAATCTTATTTCCTGGAGTGCCAGAAAACAAAAGAAGCGGAATATAGAGGATTAACTATCACCACTTCAGAATTCTCTGGATTCAGTCCTTGCTGAAAGAGCTTTGCCTACCTACCACTCCGTATGTTTTATGGTGTGACAATCTGGGTACCACATACTTAACCGCTAATCCAGTCTTTCATGCTCGAACTAAGCACATTGAAATCGACTACCACTTTGTCCGTGAAAGAGTTGCTGCAAAGGAACTTCAGGTACGATTCATATCATCCAAATATCAAATAGCCGATATTTTCACTAAAGGACTACCATCTCAGAGGTTCCAATTCTTAAGAAACAAGTTGAACATTCGCCAGCTCTCCTTCAACTTGAGGGGAAGTGTTGAACCATACATCCAGAACCGGTCCTGATACACCTGCCAACCATCCTTAGCATTTGTCAAGAATATATTCTTGACAGATTTAAGTAGATTCTCTTTATTGTTTTGTGATTTCTTTTTATCCTTAACATTTGTTAGAGTATATTTTCCTTAATGTTTTAAGATTTTTTTTTATCCTTAATAATTGTTTTAAGATATTCTACTAAATGTAAAATACCACTCTTACTGTAAATCAGAGTGTCTCCTGTATGGTTGGTATGCAAGAAAAATAAACAAAAAAATATTCACGTCTCAACTGAATCTTTAAGTTTCACTAAACATCTCAAGGGTTCGAAGAATATTAAAGAGAGCGATTTTGACGATTTCAAACATACCGTGGCTCCAATGTTAGCCGGATATTTTAAGTTTAAAAACTGCCAAGGTTTGGTGATCAACTGGGATTTTATGAATAAGACAGTCACTAGAGGTACCAAAAAAGCCATTTTATTATCTACCCGGTATTAATCTTGAAAAGGTGAAGGCTGCTCAGCATGAAGCTGTTGAGAAAGAAAATATCAGGTTGAGAGAAAATATTTCAAAACTTGAAGAAGAAAACCTAAAGATCAAGAAAGAGAACGAAGCTCTAGATGAAACAGTTTCTAGCCTTGAAGATGACAAAAAGAGGTTGAACAAAGATCTCGACGAGTATCGTGTTACCGTGACAGAACTCGAGAAACAAATGAAAGATCTCAAGGAACAGAAATCAACTAAACCTTGAACACAGAAGAAAGGCTTTTCCTTGTTTTTTTTTCTTGTGTTTGCTTTTGTTTGCTTTTGGTATGGTCAGATTTTGTAAAGTCTATTCAGAGTATATGAGTATCATCTCTGGGCTCATTTGATTTTGATTCATCTATGCTGATTTTATGTTTAATGTTAAATATTAAATTGATCAGTTTTATGATTTCTTATATTTACTTTGCTTTTCTTAAATCATGACCTTTACAAAATCTTACCGCCTTATTTTTGGTTTGTAAATGTTTTATTTTGAGACAAAGACTCATCTTCTCGACATGTAAATGAAAAACATGTTCAACTTGAATTAAAGATTCATCTTCTCGGCCTGACGGCCAATAAAGGAAGAACATGTTCATATTGAATTGGTGATGTATATATATACATACTTTGCATGCAAAAGTATGATAGAGAGATATGAAAACTGCACAAAGTAAATGATAAAGCGCATAGACATCTTAATGGCCAGTTACCTTGGCTTGGTATGTAACAGATGAACTCCATAAACATGCACCCTAATTTCTAAAAACAATCAACCTCCCCTGAGTAAAATTTAAAAAGAGGGCTCCTAACAAGATAAGAAAATAACAACATTCACATGCACGATTTATAAAAGGATACTACTAGCGGGATGAGATGATATCGTTTGATCGATCTAACCGTCGAGATCACTTAAGATCTGTTTGTATCAATTATGAGTCTCTCACTTTAAATTATGCTGACATGGACCTCCATGAATATTGTTGTTCAAATTTCTAAAGGTTCCATCACTTTTTGAGTTGGTTTATACTAATTGATAACTCCACGTCAGAATTATAACTATTAGCATCTATATTTGATTTTTAATTTTTCAGATAATTTCTTTTTGAACTTTATAACCTTGTGCACTGATACATAAAATAATAAAATAATAATCGATCGTTATAATTAGAATATATAAATAACAAAACTATGATTATTAGTATCCAAAATGAATTTAATATGTCAATCGGACATGACAGATGGTTGGTTTTGATAGGACTCTTCCTCGAGGACCAACTAGAACTCATCTTTAAATTATCTAGAATCATACAGTCATTATGTGTATAATCTTATCATCATGAATATGTAGTGCAACTTTATTTAGAATGTTTATAGCCTTTATCTATTAAAATCAATTCATAATTAAGAATTACGAAATGTTAATGGGGGCAGTAGTTGAACTGTTTGGTAGCGCGGCCATATATGACACGAAATTGGGTGAACCCTACATAAAGCATATGCCTAGCCACCCTAGGTGATGGTGAGGGTAGGTGATGGACTGTGATGACTTTTGAGGAGAAAGAACAAGGAATTGAGTTGTTTGTTTCCTATAATGCTAATCACACTCACACTTGATTAACATCTTTAATTGTCTTAATTAATTAAGTTGGATCATAAGTCATCCCCAGAGAAAATTGTCTTGTCTTGGAATCGTCCAGTAATGCTCCATTTACTCTCCATAAACTATTATTTAATACTTGACTGACTTTGTAAATACAATATATATGAAGTTGCTCATGATGCAAACAACAATTGCAGCATAATACTTAATTTTGTTTCTCAGCTATATATACACACACCTATATTATCTTGCTGATATATCACTCTCCGTGTTTTTTATCTTAATCAGGCGATACAAAAGAAAAATTTAGTCATTTGAGTCATTTCTTTCACAACCTTGCTAGGTTCTTCCCATCTCCAGACTTTCTCCCATTAATTATCACTCTCTCACTTTTCCACGAGTAACTATGTCGTGGTATACAAATCCTCAGTTGTTTATATGTTCATACACTCACGTATTCAAAGTCACGAAGAATTTTGGTATCAACCCTATTGCACAAACTGATCTTAAAGAGCTAAAAGTTTTTTCCTTCTTGCAACATCAATCTGTCTCGTGACAATAATAAAGAGTTAAAGATTTTAAAGTTTCCTTCCCTAAATTTGGGATGTCTAAGGCTATAAACTGTCAAGGTTTGGTGATCAACAGGGATGATGCCAAACAGATAGGTGCCTGGTCGCGTGAGGAACCAGATTCACCTTTCTGGAGTTTACCTGGTATTACTAAAACAAAATCAGAATCGACAGAATAGTTTCAGACTTGGAAGCAAATATTTCCTCTCTTCAAGGTGAATTCAACAGCAACAAGGTCGAGAAAGAAGCTACAGATATAAGAGTTTTGGATTTAGATGAAGAAAACACCATCCTTAAAGCTCAAGTCAATAGAGAAAGGAATGATAAAAGTACTCTTATCAGAAGTCTTAAAAGAGACGAAAAACTTGTCAGTTTATAGTTTCCTTTGCAAAATTAACTTCTACCACGCATCTTTCATTACAAAAAATGCACACATGTATTGTTTTTACCCTGGCATTCACGTCAAACGAATTGCCCATCCGACCGATTTATAGTTTGCCATGCCATAAACCAAGTTTGTGAAGAAAGAAATGCAAATACATAACTAATAACAAATGCACAAAATTATGGAACCCCATACTTTCTTAGTTCCTTGCAACATCTAGTACTAGAAGCAAAAAAGATGCATGAATTAGATTAGAAAATGCAAATCACAGACTTTTAAAAACGAATGATTTCATTAACACCACTTTTTGTTGGAGAATAATATAGTCTTTAAATGAATTCATAGGAACGAAAGAATTACAAAATGGTCCAATAATATATAATGCTTAATTATCTTCACAATCTCTGAGTTCGCATCTGTTAAATATGTGCTACCGTAAAAAAAGAATCTTCGATTAGAGAATTGTAATAATCCGAGCACGTTTAACTGCAGAGTTTTTTGCCAACTCTGAGCCAGTTGTGCTGAAAAGGCCTCGGTGTTAGGAAAGGACAAACCATTACCTATATTCCATTCGGCGAACCCTACCTGTTAAATTGGGATATTACAATACCACCACCTTAAATTGGAGCCGTCCTCGGCTCCGGAATATATTCAAGCTCAGATCTCCGACGTTCCCTACCACCTATGAGACCAATACCTGGAACACCTCGTCCAACGTACTCTCTCACCCTTGGCATGTGACCCGTCGTCGGCTCTGATACCACTTTGTAATGACCCGACCTTCCACCGATACTGTCCCTACTTAGCCACTGCGGTCATCCGGCAGTGTGGGGTTTTCTACGGGCACCGCTGCGGTCATCCATCAATAGCTTCCCAGGAGGTCACCCGTCCCTGGATTACTCCCGCCCGAGCACGCTTAACTGTAGAGCTTTTTGCCAACTCTGAGCCAGTTGTGCTGAAAAAATCTCGGTGTTTGGAAAGGACAAACCATTACCTATATTCCATTCGGCGAACCCTACCTGTTGAATTGGGATATTACAATACCACCACCTTAAATTGGAGCCGTCCTCGGCCCCGGAATATATTCAAGCCCAGATCTCCGACGTTCCCTACCACCTATGAGACCAATACCTGGAACACACCGTCCAGCATACTCTCTCACCCTTGGCAGGTGACCCGTCGTCGGCTCTGATACCATTTGTAATGACCCGACCTTCCACCGATACTGTCCCCACTTAGCCAATGCGGTCGTCCGGCAGTGTGTGGTTTTCTACGGGCACCGCTGCGGTCATCCATAAGCAGCTTCCCAGGAGGTCACCCATCCCTGGATTACTCCCGCCCGAGCATGCTTAACTGCAGAGCATTTTGCCAACTCTGAGCCAGTTGTGCTGAAAAGGCCTCGGTGTTAGGAAAGGACAAACCACTACTTATATTCCGAATCGGGGTATTACAATACCACCACCTTTAAATTGGAGCCGTCCTCGGCTCCGGAATATACAAGCCTAGATCTCCGACGTTCCCTGCCACCCATGAGACCAATACCTGGAATACTCCGTCCAGCGTACTCTCTCACCCTCGGCAGGTGATCCGTCGTCGACTCTGATACCATTTTGTAATGACCCGACCTTCCTCTGATATTGTCCCCACTTAGCCACTACGGTTATCCGGCAGTATGGGGTTTTCAACGGGCACCGCTGCGGTTATCCAGCAGCAGCTTCCCAAGAGGTCACCCATCCCTGGATTACTCCCGTCCGAGCACGCTTAATTGCAGAGTTTTTTTGCCAACTCTGGAACCAACTGTGCTGAAAAGGCCTCGGTGTTTGGAAAGAACAAACCACTACTTATATTCCGAATCGGGGTATTACAGGAATACTCTTATAAATTGGAGGATATTCACGGTTACATAAGATTGGATTTTAACTAAAAAGGTATTTTTTTAACGATGAAATATTCATATTGTCCTTACACTAATAAAAATAAGGTCAAAATTAGAAATACAGCGTCACAATCGGTATTAACAAACTTTTAAATATAATACCGACTGTTATTGTGGATGAATGCAATACCGACTATACAATCTGTATTGTTGGAATCAAATCTGTATGAGGTACTAAATCTCTCCACGTTGAGATAGTCGAGAATGCCAAATTGCTTAAATTTATCTTTACCTTCCTAAGAATACGAAAACATAAAATAAAACCCATTTGAAGTCCACATTGTTATTAAATCTTTCCACGTTGAGTTAATCTTCCTTTCAATCAAAGTCCATTGGATCTTTTTTATAAATTCAATCAGTCGCGTCTTATACAGATATTGGAAATTTTTTAAATGCAATACCGACTGTTACTATGGATGAATATAATACGACTGTACAGTCGATATTGTTAGAATCAAATCTACTTGAGGTACTAGATCCCTGCACGTTAAGTTAGTCGAAAATGCCAAATTACTTAATTTTTTTATCTTTACCTTCCAGAGAATACGAAAGCATAAGATAAACTCCATTTGAAATCCACATTGTTACTAAATCTCTCCACGTTGAGTTAATCTTCCTTTCAATCGAAGTCCGTTGGATCTTTCTTATAAATCCAATCAATCACGTCTTTTTGGGATTCAAATTTGTTAAAAACTTAAAACACCATCACATTGACCAGACATTGAATAGAATATCCAGAAAAGGGTTGATTTTACCCAGAAAAAGTTTGTTCTTTAAAAAAAGATAAAAAAAGATAAAATCAAAATATAAGATTAATCTCAGCAACATTTGAGAAAAATCAAAACTAATGTAACCATTACCAAAATTATTTGGATAAGGGGTTCTTCTAATTATTTCATAATTTTTTAAATTATTTTTTGAATATCTTTCGATCTGCGAAAATATTTCCCAATTAAAAATTCAAATAATACGAGCCAATAATATCAATGTCAAAAACACCTTCTATGATCTACCTGAACTAATATCCGGACAATTTCAACTACCATTTTCTACTCTTGGCTTTCAGTTTCGTACACTGTCCGTAGAGTGTATTGGGCAGCTAGATCCATCCTCTTAGTAACAATCTTTCAGCTATTGAAACTTAAATCACTACTTTAGACCGACCTCAATGGTTAGACACTTTGTTTGGCTGTAGTTTCATATAGCTAATTCAAGGGTAATAAAAAAAACAACCACTATGAAAAAATCGTATTTTTTAGTTTATATAAACGGAAACGTTCTAACAGTGATATATAGAAATTTAGTTTCCATCAAAAAAAAAAAGTCAGTCAAAAAAAAAAAGTCGTCCAAAATATATTCAATTGGATTTTAGTAAATGCTTGTTATGGATTAAAAATTAATTAAAAGGGAAAATTGGAGATATAATAAGGAAAAACAAATTTTGGTAAATAAAAGAGTTAAAAGAAAAATATTATGAATAAATATAGATGAAAAAAATATGTAGTTATAATTGGAGATGAATACTCAATTTTCATCAAAAACCATCCGTAAACTGAGTATTTGTATCGTAAGTATACTTTTTGACGAAAACTTTATTTCCTTCATCTATTTCTTAGCTATAAGGTGGAACAAATATGTGTGCTTTTTTAGCTAAGACAAAACTTTTGACCACATTATAGCTAAGAAATGAGTTATATTGGTTAGCATCAACTATAAAATGTAGCTAAAGCTAAACAAATCACCCCACTATAGTGATTGGCCTGAGCATCTCTTATGGTGGGTATTAAAAATCCAAGGTGGAAGTTTTATTTTGACTTTTATTTATAGGGGCTTACATATATACCAAAAATAAGATCTTTGAGCTCATGAACCATCTCTAATTATGTGGGTCTTAATTTTAGAATATTATATGTGGATAAAGATGAAAAATGATTACATTGTTTCTGTTTTAGTATATATAATTTTGAAATAATAAAAAAAATGGTTAAAAAATAACATATGTCTAACCGAAAGTCTAGTTAAGATTTTCTCTTAGATTTTTCGTTGTCCATATCACTACTTTAAATTAATAGGATCCAACCATTGGAGATGAATTTGTCTAATTAAAGGTCTAGAATCCTGGGTGTCAATAAAAATTACACTTTTAACAACTATTGGAGATGTTCTTACCGATCAAATATATATATATATCATATTGTTTTATATTAATTAGGAGATAACAATATTTCCATATCCTTAGGCCAAACACACTATGGTGGCCTTTATTTCTTATCTTTGGCTATATTACAGCTAAGGCTAATCATGATATGGCTCATTTCTTTGTATAATGTGCCAAAAAACTATATATTAGCTAGCAAAGCACACAGGTGTATGTTCTCTTTTAACTAAAAAAATGGAGGACAAAAACTGAGTTTCTGTATTCTGCGGAAACTCAGGTTCCGTATTAGACACGAGATCGAAACTAAGTTTCCTTACCGATAGGGAACCATGGATGAACACTACACTAACCTTTTCAACCATAGAGATGGACAACGAAATAGAAGTGCACAACGACCCGATCATACTAAGACTACCTGTGCATAAACGGAACATCACCAAAATCTTAATCGATGGGGAAATATCTGAACATACTGTTTTATGATGGGTATCGTGGAAAAACAGATGTTCCCACCCTCTTATACCCTATATGGATTCAACGGGTCCACATATATCTACCCCAAAAGGTGGGATTATTCTCTAAGTGAATGCAGGTCCGCTGAAGATAAACACGTGAATCACTGTAGTGGATGGGCCCTCCCCATATAACGTAATTATTGGGTAACTAAGAAAAACCGCATCAACATATGACCAATGCCTATTGTCACGGGCTTAGATTTTGTACTAGACCGTGCGGCACTTGAACTCTTCAAGCAAGCCTTAAAACAACACTAAGGAATTGGAGACTTAGAGATTTTAAGGTGGGTAAGAGTATTGATGAGATTTTAATATAGTGGCAAAAAAATTCAATTCTCGGACTTGTGAAGGTTTAATTTCTAGACCTAAATTTAATAAAAGAAAATAAAACAGATTAAAGTTAAGATGATTTAAAAATAATGGGAAGAACCAGGACCAAAGATTCCACTTTTAACCAATAACTTAAGTGATAAAATCATGCAATTCTTTTTTCGATTTAATCCAAATATGCCAAAGATAGGTTTTTAGAAGAATAATTGTAAATCCTAAGCATGAGACATCAAGAGTAGTTAACTAAGCATGACTCATCAAAAGAGAACATAACTATTTAAGAATAACCATTTTTTCAATTTTAATCAAGTAATTAATAATAAAAGAATTGTAAATAAATAAATAAAATAGAGTTACCACTTAATTATTGGAGAAAAAGCTTCCTCCGTCGTCCCGGTAATGGTGATTAGCTCATTGTAGAGAAAACACACTCAAAATAATCTTTCATTGCTCAAAAAGTGTTTATAAAGG
>JAJJMC010000520.1:543321-644977 GCA_023531435.1 Papaver californicum | reverse complement strand
TTTTTTTTTTAAAGAAAAATGCCTTTTGTGAAACAGTTGTTTCCTTTTTGAATGCACATGTTATATGTCCTCTATGATTTGTTACATATTTTTTCTTAACAATCAAGTGTGAAGTCTTATTGAGGGTTTAACCTGGAAATGAGAATACAAGGAAGACATTAAGCGAAGACTGATGACCTTTTTCCCTTTATCACTCGAAGCTATGAACCGAGTCAGGGTTGTGTCCCAATTCTTTTAAGTAGATGTGACCACCATTGACTATTACATAATAGCAACCGATTTCTGCGTGTAGGTGTTGCCTGATCTTTTCCACACTGTTCGCACATGTGAAGATGGACTGAAAGAGTTTATAACATGGAAGCTTGGGACATTGGTATCTATTGTGCGCCAGGTAAAAGTGAACCATCCATGGTCTCATGCCAATTTTCAGGAATGCTTTTTCCTGATGAGTCTGTGAATTTTGTAGAAAGCTAATTAGGTTTTGTATTATGTTTGTGCAGCATATACGCAAGTATTTGCCAGAATTGCTGTCTCTTATATCTGAATTATGGTCATCTTTCAGTTTGTCAGCATCTAATCGTCCTGTGCATCGCTCACCTGTAAGTGTAGCAACTTCATGATATTAAGCAGGTTGACACTATTTGCAATATTCTTGTGGGTTATATTAGGTGAGGAATTCTCTGTTGCTTCTCACAGGTTCTGCACCTAGTAGAGCAGCTTTGCTTGTCACTAAATGACGAATTTCGGACATATCTTCCTGTTATTCTTCCGCGATGTATTCAAGTACTGAGTGATGCTGAGCGGTGCAATGACTACTGCCATGTTCCTGATATTCTGCATACCATTGAAGTGTTTGGTGGTTCGTAGTGTCAACTCCACTGCTGTTTGTTATGTTTGTCTCAATCATTCACCTTCAGTTTTATCATTTTACAAGTCATCAATTTGGTTATTGATTTACAGGGACTTTGGATGAGCACATGCATTTACTGCTTCCTGCACTCATTCGATTGTTTAAAGTGGATGCTTTAGTGGATATTCGGCGTGCTGCTATTAAGACTCTTACAAGGTTGATCCCTTGTGTGCAGGTAGTACACTACTTCCTTTTGGTTTTTGCTTAATTTTGAGCATGTGTACGGTGTCCATGTGGAAGTTTTGTTCTTACATATGTATTTTTTTTTAAACATCTATTCCTATTCCAGGTAGCTGGACACGTATCATCCCTAGTGCATCATTTGAAGCTTGTCTTGGATGGGTAAGTTAAACAAATAGTCTGTTGATCAATTTACATATCTGCATAGAATTAGAGTTCTTCTCGGTTGGGGTGTGTCATATTATAAAAACCCTGACAAACTACATTGTAAAAGCTAAAACAACCCTTTACTGTTCTAGGGTTATGTTTATCAAGAAGCACTCACTTATTCGTGCACGCTGTCACTTACAAGTCTTGAAAGGACAGTTAGATTTGATTTCCTGCACCCTTTTGGTCTTCACAATCTATTGCGGCCTATTTATTCTAAAGTTACTTAAGTTTTTCATTTGCAGAAAAAACGATGAACTTAGGAAGGATGCTGTTGATGCCCTTTGCTGCTTGGCGCATGCTCTCGGGGAGGACTTCACTAATTTCGTGCCATCAATCCATAAACTTCTGTTGAAACATCATTTGCGGGTCATCTTCTAAACCAGAGTTTCAAAGAACTTCTTTAATCGGTCTTTTCTTCATACTGTCTGTCATCAGAAGTTTTTCACAATAAGGGTTCTATTTTCAGCATAAAGACTTTGAGCAAATGGAAGGGCGTCGACGTAGACGCGAGCCATTAATATTAGGGAATTCTGCTGATAGATTGACTCGAGGACATCCTGTTGAGGTCATAAGTGACCCTTTGAACGATGTTGAGAACTTTGAGGAGGGACCTGAGATGCACAATCAACTAAGAAGCCACCAAGTAACTTCTTTTATATATCAGTGCTGAATGACATATCTGTATATGATTGTTTGTCGTTTGGCCGTCATTGATTTGTACAGACTCACTATATCATCTAATCATGGGATTCTTATGTGCTTGCCTGCTTATATCAATTTCATATCTTCAGATTTTAATCTTAGAAACACAGTCAAATTACTCCTGGTACTTTACCTGGCCCTTTTAATTAGTGACATTGCTGGCATATTACTCTCTGGGGCTTTGTTGACTTACATATTAGGAAAACTTTATTTCTCTGATTGGGTCGAAAGATTGTTTAATGAGTGATAAACAAAAGAATCTAATTTATGCTTTATTTATAATAGAAACCATCTTGTTTATATATTTATTTTTGCGATTCAACATGAGATGGGTGGTTTGTGTTTGTTGGTGATTGGTTGATTTTTGGGTTTCTTTTGTCCTCTTTTGGTATTGCGTGCAGCTTAGTAGAAAATATATTGTTAGTATGCCTTTTTAGTCTTGACTTTGTCCAACATGAAATGTGCCATTATTACACGGTAGGGATTTAGAGTATGGTCCTTAAGGTTTGACTTGCACTTAGATCTTCATGTTCTTAAAACCTTTTGGGAATTGGTAGGGAGGGTTAGGGTCTTGCCACTAGAGATATTCTTGCCCTCGTCGTTGCTGTTTTAACTTGTATATTTTTCTGTTGTCCGGTGAATTCTTACATTTATTGTTTTCTTACAGGTTAACGACGGTCGACTAAGGACAGCCGGTGAAGCTTCTCAACGGAGTACTAAGGAAGATTGGGCAGAGTGGATGAGACATTTTAGTATTGAACTTCTCAAAGAATCTCCATCCCCTGCTTTAAGAACCTGCGCAAGGCTAGCACAATCGCAGGTGGTGCATGAACAATTTTTAGTTTTTATATCATCTGTACTTGGAGTTTTGTTTCTGACTTAGAAATTGCAGCCTTTTGTTGGTCGGGAGCTGTTTGCAGCTGGTTTTGTGAGTTGCTGGGCTCAACTGAATGAAACTTGTCAGCAACAGTTAGTTCGTAGTTTAGAGATGGCATTTTCTTCTCCAAATATTCCTCCAGAAATTCTGGCAACACTCCTTAACCTGGTAATTATTTTTTGAACGAATCTTCTTTTCTCATTCTGATGTATACTTGTGGTTCTCTAGTTATTCAAATGCTGGACATATCTAAAAAACTTAGTACTCCTGAACTTTGCAGGCTGAGTTTATGGAGCATGATGAAAAACCTCTTCCAATAGATATTCGACTCCTTGGTGCTCTTGCAGAAAAGGTAATGTTCATTTTTGGTTGAATAGGAATTTTATCAGTATGCTAGCTCATATACCTGGCAAATTTCCCCTTGCATTGGGAGGGCCTCCGTTGTGTTAATGCCTCTACTGAAGCCAAATTTCTTCTCAGTGTCGAGCATTTGCAAAGGCTTTGCATTACAAAGAAATGGAATTTGAAGGTGCCCGCTCCAAGAAGATGGATGCTAACCCAGTCGCTGTTGTTGAAGCTCTTATACATATAAATAATCAGTTGCACCAGCATGAGGTCTTTTTATTCTCTATGTTACAGACATCAAATGAGTTTTATATATTGTATGCATGGTGTACTAGATAATTTCCCATGAGACTTTCCCATCTAATCAAGGTTTTTCTCTTCAGGCTGCCGTTGGAATACTGACTTATGCTCAGCAAGATTTGGACGTTCAACTGAAGGAATCCTGGTAATTCAAGCCATAGAGGCTTGATGTTTATGTGACAATTTTTGTAGTTATCCTTTCTATGTAATGAAGCAGACATCTGGTGCCCTGCTAAAGCCTAGAGTTTTAGGACTTGCTGACAATAAACATTCTATGTATTGCTGTCACTAAGCATCCTAATTTATTGATGGAGTTGTTTGTTTGTATTGTTCTATGGTTCTTAGGTATGAAAAACTGCAGAGGTGGGATGATGCTCTCAAGGCGTATACTGTCAAAGCGTCTCAGGCAGCAAGCCCCCATGTCATTTTGGATGCTACATTAGGTTTGTATTTATTGCATGCTTGTCTTGTTTGCATCTTTTCTTTCCCTGGTGACAAGGTGTTGTTAACTTGAGAGAAGCCAAAAAGTATCGGATATGCAATGTGCAATTTTCAGCCTTTTATCGGCCCCCCTTTTTTTTTTGGTAATAAGAATTGTTTTCTCTAATTATTTATCACATCTGTCGACCTTCTTTCCTGAAGACGGTGCTTAGCTTTTTTGTTGTGTATATCTTACAGGGAGAATGCGATGCCTAGCTGCACTAGCTCGATGGGAAGAGCTTAATAACCTCTGTAAGGAGTTTTGGACCCCTGCAGAGCATTCAGCTCGACTGGAAATGGCACCTATGGTTTGTGTTTAATAATTTAGCTTAAGTTATATGGATGTATTTCTATTTTCCACTTACATATATGATGTATATGTCCAGGCTGCTAGTGCTGCTTGGAACATGGGGGAGTGGGATCAAATGTCAGAATATGTTTCTCGTTTGGATGATGGGGATGAAACCAAACTTCGGATTCTAGGGAACACTGCTGCAACTGGTGATGGAAGTAGCAACGGTACTTTCTTTAGGGCTGTTCTGTTGGTTCGTCGTGGGAAGGTGAAAATCTTTGTTATGGCTGATCATCCTTGTTGTTTCTTATCTTATGATTTTGATCTGCGTAGGGTGCTAAATTTTCTTTTTTACAGTATGACGAGGCACGTGAGTTTGTAGACAGAGCAAGGAAATGTTTGGCAACAGAGCTTGCAGCGCTGGTAAATTTCTTTATATTGCCCAACCTGTACTTTGCAACTGGCCCTTTCGCTAGTTAGGGCTGAATTTGTACGGTTGTTCTTGAAAAGAATATTATCAGGTTGAACATGAAGAGTTCAGGGAATGTGCAGTTATCTTATTACAGGGTTAAGCACAAGAGTCAGTATGTCATAAGCTTTCTAATTTAGCAGGATTGCAAATTTTATTAAATTTAAACTTTGTGCGTCTTTGAAGTCAACCATAAAGTTTCAGTTTATTTATGTTTTCCTTGTTTTTCGCTTTTAGATACCTGGATGTCAATCTTTTTTGTTGGCAAATCTTTACAGAATCTCCACCAAACTGTAACAATTTGTTTTTGTTCACTCACATGATGTCTGATTTATGGTATATATCTAAAAGGTTACACCTCCTTTAGGTCCTCGAGAGTTATGATCGTGCATACAGCAACATGGTACGGGTTCAGCAGTTGTCTGAGTTAGAGGAGGTATTCTCCATCTTCCATCTTGTGGGCATTACTGTGTTGAGTTGGATTTCATTTCTAGAATCATGCCATACTCTATTCTTACAGCTGAATTTTTTTTGTTAAATGTGACAGGTCATTGATTACTGTACTCTTCCTAGGGAAAACCCAGTTGCTGAAGGACGGCGCGCCCTTATTCGTAATATGTGGACTGAACGCATACAAGGAACAAAGCAGAATGTAGAGGTGGATAAGCTTTTATGTTCCTGTCTTTTTTGTGATTATATTTTCTCCATTTCAAAGATTTGTTTGACGGTGTGAAAATGTTAACCTTCATGATGCTTATTGTTTGGAGGCAATCCTTTAGTCTATGCATGTGTTACTGTTGATACTTAGCTACTGTTTTGTTGCGTTAGTCTTCTTTAAACCAATGCTGAATCTTTTGAAAAATCAACTGCACCATTCATTTGTACCTTAAGTTGATGTTTCTCCTTCTGCCTATTCTTAAATTGTACAGGTTTGGCAAGCGCTTCTCTCTGTCCGAGCACTTGTGCTACCCCCGACAGAAGACATAGACTCTTGGCTTAAATTCGCTTCTCTTTGCCGAAAAAGTGGTAGGATTAGTCAGGCGCGATCTACTTTAGTCAACCTTTTACAGGTTAGTGGTGCATGTTGGATGTAGAAAAAATTATGGTGCAAGTTGTTATTACTTTATTGTTCGTAAGATATCTCATTTTTCGTCATATAATGTATTTACTAAATACAGTACGACCCAGAGACTACTCTGGAAGGTTTACCATATCATGGACCTCCACAAGTGATTTTGGCTTACTTAAAGTATCAATGGTCTCTTGGGGAAGATCTGAAACGATATGAATCATTTGCAAGGTTGCAGGTACCAGGAATACCTTATTTTTCTAATCCTTTAAATGATGGATTTGTCTACTTGGGGACTAGTTTTAGTATAGTTTCTGCGTTGATGTAATTGTAAGTTTGTTTGTCTATTATAGGATCTTGCTTTAGAACTTTCTGGAGCAATGAACGGTTCCCCAAGGGTGCCAACTGGTTCAGTTAGTTCTTCGAGTCCTCGTATCCCCATAATGGCCCGTGTTTATCTGAAACTTGGGACTTGGCAGTGGGCCCTTTCTCCAGTTTTAGATGATGACACCATACAAGGTTGTTAATATTTCACGTGGCTTAGTTCTTTTTCTTTTCTTTGGGCTGTAATTTATCTGTATGCTAATTGATTGTTTTGTTCAGCAGAAATCCTTGTTGCATTCCGGTATGCCACTCAATGTGCAAGTGATTGGTCAAAAGCATGGCACAAATGGGCACTGTTCAATACTGCAGTTATGTCTCATTACACCATAAGAGGCTTCTCTGATTTAGCTGGGCAGTATGTTGTAGAAGCTGTTACTGGTTATTTCCACTCAATTGCATTTGCAGCAACAGCGAAAGGAGTAGATGATAGTTTACAGGTAAATAGTTCACCTGGTGGGCTTGTTTCATATCTGCCACCCTTACTAGTGTTTAACCCAAAAAAATCTGTTTAGTTGCTAAATTTCCTTCTTATTAATATACCTACTCCGGTTTGCTTAAAATGGTCTTAAATGTGCTGGTAATTCCAGGATATCCTTCGTCTTCTCACGTTGTGGTTTAGCCATGGAGCTACACTGGAGGTTCAATTGGCGCTGCAGAAAGGATTTGCGCATGTTAATATTGACACATGGCTGGTTGTGTTGCCTCAAATAATTGCCAGAATACACTCAAATAACGATGCTGTGAGAGAACTCATACAATCTCTTCTGGTGCGGATAGGTCGAGGACATCCACAGGTTTGACTTTAGTTGTTAGAATCTTTTCTTTGTACTTCGGTAAAATATGGAGAATGGGTTAACTCGTAACACATCAGAGTACCAACTGTCGACCATAAGATGGGTTTATTTGTCCTCCCTTCCTCTATTAAAAGGATTTCTTATTCTAGGGGAAAGTATAAAGGCTAGTTAAGCAAAACATACTTCTGTCACATGGGTCTTTTCAGTTTGACTCTGTCAAATGTTTAGGTTCTGCTGACTTCATCTCGGTCTATAATTTTAGTGTTTTGGATTTTGCTGGATTTAGCAGATGCTACGATGACACTTGCCATTAGAACTACCAAAATGTTCTTTCTGGAAATAAATGCTGTCTAATCTTATAACGCATTAACCTCTTCTTGGCAACTTGTAAATTGATACACCTTTTGGGTACAAATTAAGAAATGTAAATGGATTCCCGTGACAGGCTCTTATGTACCCCCTTCTAGTGGCGTGTAAATCAATAAGCAATTCGCGCCGAGCTGCAGCACAAGAAGTGGTTGATAGAGTTAGGGAACATAGAGGTGTACTTGTGGATCAGGTGACAATAAATTCTGCGATTTCTACATATTTGAACTCTTACATGCTAGTGCTTGTTTTCTTATTATGATATGCTATTGATGCAGGCACAACTTGTGTCCAAAGAGTTAATTAGGGTTGCAATACTTTGGCATGAAACGTGGCATGAAGCTCTTGAAGAAGCTAGCAGGCTGTATTTTGGTGAACACAACATCGAAGGAATGTTAAACGTGCTGGAGCCACTGCACGAAAAGCTCAAGGAGGGGGCAAGCACTGTTAAAGAACAGACCTTCATTCAGGTAGTTGTCTAATTCCCTAGATTTGGAATGTGCAGTCTGTGGTAAGGTGGAGCTTTTCTAAAGAATGTTTACCTCTGTAGTCTTTCAGCCAAGTTTTTGTTTGACAAATTATGGTAACATAAACAATTCATACGAAAGCTGTAAAAATAATATTTTTATCTATTACTTGACCTTCATATAATTTATTTTTGGATGCAGGCATATGGTCATGAACTACAGGAGGCGTATGAATGTTGCATGAAATATAAAAAGACTGGGAAGGATGCTGAACTTACTCAGGTATCATGGCTCATCCATAAATTCGGCATGCACCTTTTAATATACTTCTACTTTGTCTGGGGTTGATTTTTTTCTCCGTTCATGTAGAAAGTTGATGCTTCTTGTTTTATTACTAGTTTCTTTAGTTAGTCTTGTAACACAACAAAGGATGTGCCTGTACATGTATTCGTTATATTTTTGGGTGATGCTGTTTCTCGAGTGTAGTTGACTAGTGGGTTATAAAATAGAAATTGGATCTTGGCCTTAATGAATATATGATTTCAGTGTTATTGGTCTGCATCATGGTATTCCTGGTCATTTCTTTAAGTTGACAAGTCATTAAAGATTTAGTAAACTTTTTCTTCACTCCAACTTCTCCCTTGGTGTATTCAATGGGTTATTTTGTTATTTTTGCAACTTAATCAGCAGCAATTATATTTTTGAAACTGCTATTGAGGATTAATTATTTATTTGACAGGCTTGGGACTTGTATTATCACGTATTCAGACGTATTGACAAGCAGCTTCCCAGTCTCACAACCTTAGATTTGCAGGCATGGAACTCACATAACTTTTGCATTTTTGTTTTTTTAATGATCTTGTTGTGGTTATCTCAGCTGCTCTCTATGCTGCAGTCTGTTTCACCAGAGTTGCTCAACTGCCGCAACTTAGAGCTCGCTGTGCCAGGAACATACCGTGCAGGTGATTGGATATATCTTCTGGTGAATATCTGTTGGACTTGGATACTTGTATCTTTTCTAGTTAACTGAATTTACCCTCCATATTTCAGGGTCACCTGTTGTTACCATTGCTTCATTTGCGCCACTGCTTGTTGTGATAACATCTAAACAGCGTCCCCGCAAGTTGACAATTCATGGAAATGATGGAGAAGATTATGCTTTTCTGTTGAAGGGGCATGAAGATTTGCGTCAAGATGAGCGTGTCATGCAGGTAGATCTTTCTTATAGACTTTGCCTCATCTTATTTACCTTAGAAAGTAAGATGAAATTCAAGGTTTTTTTGGTTCTTTCTTTTCTTTTCATTTTTTAGAATTAATTGGTAGTAACGTTGTACCTACTAACAGTTTTTCTTATTTAGCTTTTCGGTCTGGTGAATACCTTGTTGGAGAACTCACGAAAAACTCAAGATAAGGATCTTTCTATTCAGCGTTATGATGTCATCCCATTGTCTCCGAACAGCGGATTGATTGGATGGGTTCCAAATTGTGATACTTTTCACCATTTGATTCGGGAATACAGGGACGCCAGAAAGGTTGGTCCACATTTTCTTCATTTTTTTCTTTGAATTATTAAACTCAGCAAGATCTTATTTGATGAGTTTTTATCACAGATAACCTTGAATCAAGAGCACAAACTTATGTTGGCTTTTTCTTCGGATTATGATCACTTGCCACTCATCGGTAAAGTTGAAGTGTTTCAGCATGCTTTGCAAAATACTGAAGGAAACGACTTGTCAAGGGTATGCTACCTCCTTCCTCTGTAAAACTTATTGGAAGTTGTGGTATGGATGCTTTGTTTTCCTGTGTTATTCCGAGGTTTCTTCCTGGTTTCTCTTTTCAGTATATAAGAATTTGAATGTCATGTTTTCTGAATTCCTATGTTGAGTGTTGTAGGTTCTGTGGTTAAAGAGTCGCACTTCTGAGGTCTGGTTAGACCGTAGGACAAATTATACTAGAAGCTTGGCTGTCATGAGCATGGTATATATTCCTCATGTCTAATCTCTGAACCATCATCTGATCCTTTATGTGAAGCTTACAAATGGTTTAATTCATTGATACAGGTAGGTTATCTCCTTGGATTAGGAGACAGGCATCCAAGCAACCTTATGCTACATCGTTATAGGTACTTCAAATATCTGCATTTTCTTCTCAAAAATGTGGACCATCTAAGATGGCTTTTCGGATATACAATCTGAGATATGACTTGCAAGTTTTACATCAATTGCTTTTTTTTGTAGTGGAAAAATCTTGCATATCGATTTCGGGGATTGCTTCGAAGCTTCAATGAACCGAGAGAAGTTCCCAGAGAAGGTGCACTATCGACTGTTCCAATTATTATGCATACATGTTGTCTGTTTTACGTTTTCACTTTTTTATTGGATTCCGAATATTAATGTGCTATAAAACAGGTTCCATTCCGTTTGACAAGAATGCTAGTGAAAGCTATGGAAGTCAGTGGCATCGAGGGTAACTTCAGATCAACTTGCGAGAATGTGATGCAGGTGCTGCGAACAAATAAGGATAGTGTCATGGCTATGATGGAGGTATATAAACAAATTTTTCTTTTGATCTGTTAGTATGTCACTTTGGCCGAGTAGGATAATCTCATGTCAGTCTCAACGCTTCAGTTAGCTGGAAAACAGCAAACAGGGACAATCTGATGACTGAAACATTCGAAAGACAAGTAAAGGGAGAATGCTAATATAACCAAAATGTTTCCTTTCCAGTCACCAAAAAAAGCTAAATGAGACATTTCCATGTTTCATGTAAAGTGACTGCAAATTGACTGTTTCAGTTGATCAAGGTATACATGATTTGGTATAATATAAAAGAAAATCTCCGTCATGTATAATTACTTGGTTCTACTTTGAGACTAAGTGTGTGGCTTCATCTAGCACCAGATATGGCCTTCATCTGAATCATGTCATAGAGTACCTGTCTCCTAACATCACGTTTGCTCGTTAAGAAATATAACATGAGGCTTCATTTGACGGCAGATGGTTCACTTACCAAGAGCATCTCTCCTTGTATCAATACTCCAAGTAGCTTGGCAACTTAGGCGCCTTATTTTCTCTTTATGTACTTAGTGTCTCATTTATCTCCACAATAAACCCTTTCCATTGGTAGTGATTAACTTATAACATGATCTTTTAACTTATGTACTACAAAAACATTAGTGATAGATCGTAAAAGCTATCTTACTCTGGGTATATTTAAATTACTTATTGACCCTGTATAGTGGCCTTTTATGGTATATCTAAAGTTGGTTTTTCTTATTTCTATCTGTTCACAGGCTTTTGTACATGACCCTCTCATTAATTGGAGACTTTTCAATTTTAATGAAGTTCCTCAAACGTCACACCTCACAGGCGCTCATGTCCAGCCAGCGGTAAATACTGAGGAACCTGTGCCCGATAGGGAGCTGCCTCAACCTCAAAGGGGTGCTAGGGAAAAAGAACTTCTTCAGGTAATGACCTTCTTCCTTATCACTTATCAGCTTTATGACATTCTAAAGATTGCATTGTGCAGTTGATTCCCTTCCTGATCTGGTTCGTTGTTGTATAGGCTGTTCACCAACTAGACGATGCTAATGGAGTTTTAATTGAGCGTGCTAAGGTTGTTATGGGTCGAATGAGCAATAAACTTACAGGGCGTGACTTTTCCACCTGTGCCACATTGATCCCTGGAGATGCTGGTGAAGTAGAACATGGTCTATCTGTTAAACTCCAAGTTCAAAAATTGATCATTCAAGCTACATCACATGAGAATTTGTGTCAAAACTACGTTGGGTACGTACTTCCGACCGATTTATTCATATTTTCGGTTATTTACAGCCAAATAAGTGAAATTCAACTGCATACAGTAATCAGCTTAATCAATGAAACCAGACTAAAATCTAATTGTATGAGGTTAAAACTTTATGGTGGTTTAATACCTTCCCATCTAAGTAATCTTTGAAGATGTAGATATACCTCAATTTTTGTATGCTTTGTCACTGATGAAGGAACTGCCGAATATCCTCTGTTTTTATGCTGCTGCTACAGAAATTCTTGTTCACTTTATTTTTCCTTGTTCTTCTAGTTTCTATCCCTAATTGTGTTGTCTTCTGTCATTCAGGTGGTGTCCATTCTGGTGAACAGATACTCTAAGCCCGCATTATGTTTTTGTAAATAATTGGCATGTAAATAGTAACATAGGCTTGAGCTCAGAAGAACTTCTTATCGTGGAATTGATTGTGTTTCTTGTAATTATGTGAATAAATGTATATAGTCGATGAGAAAGACACAGGTCATTTTGTAAATTTATTATTGAAAGAGAACCTGGAGCGTATTGATGTTGTACTAAACATTTAAGCGAAGATATCTCGGCACGGATAAGATAAGTACCTCTCGTTTGCTCTTTGCATAATCATTGAAGCCTTTCCCCCAGTCACTGGGAGTCATCACTAGCTAGTTTTTACACTTTTATGGGCACAAAGACATTGTAGTTTCCGAAGGTTGGCATTTGTAATTACTGTTGGCCGTTGGGGGATTGTTCAGGTTGTACATACCTGGTCTTTGTTATTTATTGTGTTTGGGTTTTCGACTATTGACACAATGAGTTTATGTTGTTAAAGGGAATGGTTCAGATGTACATATGACGTTGTCATTCTTCCATGCCATACTGAAGATAATGTAGCTAGCAGATGCTAGCTTACATGGTTTCTATTCAAATCAAGAGTTTCTTTATCTGAATTCACAATTGAATTGCATCCAAATAACAATTGAACTGCTAATTTGAAAATAAACAATATAACAGTTGGTAACTTTATTATTAGTACCTAGTGGAAGCATGTTCTTCTTTTTCTGGTTCGATCCTCGCGAGCTGTTCTTTTCTTTCCAACTCTTTTCTCCATAATTGCTTTCAGTGAAACAAGGCTATTCACGTGAGGAGTTGCTCGAGTGGTGGTATATAACGAATTAGGCTTACAATCATCCATAAATTTCTTCAAAGTCTACAAGTTTCAGGGTCATAAGAAAAGAGAACAACATTGTACCACAAGAGCTGTAGTCTTTCAATGCTCTTTCTTAGGTATAGGTACTCTTTTTTTTGTTGATGTGTATATTTTTGTTGTTTTTATTTTAAATATTGTTATCTCCGTAATGCTGCTGTGGATGCACAGTGTTTATTGGAAATATTTGATGTTTTTGAGGAGAAGGTTCTCAAAGAAGGTATGTGCTTTCTCATGTTGTGTTCAATATCCCTTAAGCTATATACAGTATATCTATTACGCAACGACAAATCAAAAGAACTGTCAAATGCATCATGAAGTGAAATTTTGTGTAGCTGAATTTACTCCTTTTGCCGCAGAAACCTTTAACTTCAACGCCTCATGCATAAAGACTGCTCCGCTGAGAGTTTCTTTGTTAAACATTATCAGAAGATGCGGTGAAAGAATTTTTCTGAAGGATTCTGATGGAAAACCGAAAACTCCTAAACAACCACCTCAGCCATTTAGTAAGAAAACAAGGAAGAAAATGCAAAAGTTAGCTGCACTGCATAAGATTCGCGAACCTTCCACCTCAGTTAATACAATAAAGGAAGCTAAACTCATTGAAGTTTATGGTGATTTGCCAGAAGCTAAACTCATAGAAAGTTGTGGTGATTTGCAAGGACCTCCACCAGGAGATTCTTCGTTACTTATTCTTACTCCACCAGGTGAGATTCTCAGACCTACCACCTCGACTGATGTAACTAAGGAAGCTAAACTGATTGAAGGTTTTGGTGACTGCAAGGTCCTCCATCAGAGGATTCGTCATTAATTACTCTTAGTACGCCGCAGTTGAGTGAGAAATCAAGGAGGAGGAGGAAGAGGAAGAGGAAGAAGATGCAAAACTTAGCTCCACCACATAAGATTGTCAGACCTACCAACTCAATGAATTTAACTGAGGTTGGTAAAGTGATTGGAAATTTTGGTGATTTGCAAGGGCCTGCACCAGGGGATTCGTCGATAGTTATTTCTTGTGGTGATGGGTGTGCGAAAGCTGTGGGTGCTCTGATGGTAAGCCATTTCTTGACTGTCGTTGGTGCATCAATTATTCTTACTGCCCCTTTATCTACTTCTTCTCTTACTATGAAAGATTTTATACTCCAAATGGTGGTGGTCACTCCCCCAAGGACTCTGTAGTCGGCCAACTTTGTAATAAACCTTTTCATACCTTCTGATTGCTACAGACGTTTTTATAAGGATTTTAAAACTCCACGGCGGTTGAAGAAAGGGAGGACACAATCTGCATCTTCTCAACCTCCTTCGGCACCCATTGTCTACGTCGCACATCCTTCCTCCACTGTTTTTGAGTGTGTGATTTGACCCGTGAGGCGGAAGTCGTTGACACAAAATGTATTAAGCTAGTTATCGAATTTTTTTACAATTTGAATCCTAAATTATATTTTTGTGATTATAAAGATACACACATTAAGACCCGGTGGGTATTTCAAAGATTATATGATAGTGTTATGACTTTATTTCATTTGCTTGTTAGAAATGCTAGCCCTTTTGAGGACGACCAAAAACTATTTTGGGGCGACCAAAAAAATAAAATAAGGTTATTATGAAGTAATATCAATACATCTCTTATCTATATATATATTTTTAATAGTTAATCTGCACTTGTTTAATTAGTGTTAATTTTGATTAATTAGTTAATTAAGTTGGTTATAGTTGGTGTTAGATGATGAATTTTAGTTTTAGTTTTAGAATAGAATTAGAGAGTGTGTTAGAGAAGAAGAAGAAGAAGAAGTCTGGGGAAATCAGTTTTACCTAAATTCAATCACAAACGTGGATGAGTATGAGGAAGAAGGTGAGATTGAACATGAAGAACATAATATTGAAGGTTCAAATACGTTTAGATATGACAATTTGGATTATTTGTTGGATGATTCAAATTTTGGTGTGGAAGAAAACCTAGACGATGAATCACATCAAAATGAAGATAATAATGCATCAAACAATCATGTTTTGTGTTAAGAAGCTCAAAACCCAATTTGTATGCGTTTTTATGTGATCGGCAACAAAGAAAAATCATTTTTGCATGCATTTAATGCCATGGACGTCCCATAATCGGTAGTTTATGGAGTACCATAAACTACCGATTATACTTCCTGGACCAAAAATTTAGAATAATCGGTAGTCTCGTGAAGATTATTTACTACCGATTATACAAAATCCCCAAATTGATTTTTTTTTGAATTTCTTTTTGCATAGTCGGTAGCTTAGGAATACTTATTGACTACCGATTCTGTTAGTCGCCCCAAATTGATTTTTTTTTGAATTTCTGTTTGCATAATCGATAGTTTAGGAGAACTTATTATCTACTGATTGTGTTAGTCGCCCCAAAAATGAATTTCTCCAAACCTACAATTTTTTTATTTTGCAAACTTTATAATCGGTAGTTAATGGCATATAGTTACCTACCGATTGTATTATAATCGGTAGTATTGTAACACACTAAACCTCCGATTATATGTGTACATGACTTGACTTGATTTCTTTATATAATCGGTAATTTAGGAATATATATTATCTACCGATTGTTGATAATTGGTAGCACGGGGATATTAGTAACTACCGATTGTTGGTAATCGGTAGTAAGTGAACATAATTAACTACGGATTATCATGGTCTAACTCATTGCTATTTTACGTAGATTATTGAATGAGTTAATCCTGTTTCATACGAGGGTCCTGATACTTCCGTACACTATGTAAATAACTTGGTATGCTATTTACCCACTCTTAACTTGTTCTAAGAATGTATGTTACATGGTTAGGCTTATGATATTTGTTTTGTTATATGCGCATTAAGACATTTGGAAGTAAGGCGGAGGCAAGGGAATGACTTATCAACAAGGAAAAAGAGATGATGTGCATTGTAGTTCAGAACAATTGCGTGAAAATTGATCGATTTGAAATGATTTGTGAGAGATGTGGCGAGCGAAAGAGTCATGTGGGAAAGAATCATAAATACCTAAAGAAGACAGAGATGATATACCGAGGTAATTCAAAGAAGATTGGATGCCCATTTAAGATTATCTTCCATAAGCCCGAAGGTAAGAAAGGAAAAGTATGTAAAATGTTTAGAGTTGCTAATGGTCGTTACAACCACGAAGAGCCGAAAAATCTTGTTGGACACGTAATGGTTGCCAAGTTAAAACCAAAGGAAATGGAGACGGTGAAGTCTATGAGGACCGTAATGAAAGCGAGTGCAATCCTATCTAAGATAAAGGCGAACGACCCCAACAACTTGTCTTCGTTGTCTACAATTTATTCGGCGCTAGCAACAATCAAAAGGACGAAATGGGATGGTCGAATGGTTATGCAAAAATCAGAGTGGTTAGCCGAGAAACACAATTACACGTTGAGAAAAGAAGAAAGGGATGTAAGGTGATTTGTATTTTCTTGGCACATCCGAAGATGATCCAGTTGGCTCAATGCTTTCATCAAATTTTGTTGATAAATGCTACTTACAAGACAAACAGGTACTACATGCCTTTATTGAACATCGCTTGCCACACTTCGGAAAAATGCACATTTACTGTGGCTTGGGGTTTAACGGATGCTGAGAACGATGTGAGTTTCATTTGGATGTTGCAAACATTAAGGTCGATTTTTGATGGCGAGCATTTTCCAAGGGTTATTGTAACGGATAACGATACAGCCTTGATGAATGCAATAAAGGTAGTGTTTCCGGAAGCTCAGAATTTGCTTTGTACGTGGCACATTTAATGCAACATCAAATCCAATTGTAGACATCATATCCAAGCTAAAAAACGAAAAAAAGGTACCAAGAGGTCGAAGGAAGAGGTTGAACGTATTAGTAAACTAACCGTGGAAGAACGAGAAGAAGAGAAAAAGTTGGCCGATGAAAAGTGGGTCGAGGATGGAATAAAGTGGTCTTTATTTCTAAAAGCATGTGATAAGATAGTTTGGTCGATGACGGGGGAAGTTTATGAATACAACTTGAAGAACTTTGAGGATGAATGGGGCAAGAACTATCCCCAACCAGTTAAGTATTGCAAATCACAATGGTTGAGACCGCATAAGGATAAGTTTGTGTTTGCATGGACATATGAATATCAGAACTTCAAGAACGAGGCAACAAGCATTGCAGAGGGGTCTCATGACCGATTAAAGAAAATACTAGTCAGAAGCCAAAATGGGGTCGTGTCGGTCCAAGAAGCAAACCATGAGTTCACCAATCGTGACCTCACTAAGATTTATGGTTCAATGGAAAAAAGTAGACATAGATTCCCTTTTGCACATTTAAAACATAAAGATCTTCTAAGGGGTATAGTTTACAAAGTTTCTTGGTGGATAATAAATTTCATGATAAAACAATTGGAGTTGTACAGAGATCACGATGATGAGACTACGGTTTGTAACTGCAAGATGATGATAGGTATTGGACTCCCGTTTCGTCACATGCTTGTATATTGAAGTGATTGACATTAATGATATTCATCCCTTTTGGAAGCAATTAACTTTCACCCCAAGCACCCCGACGGTTGATGGTGTGTCGTTTGTGGAGACGGAAATATTTACATGAATACTCCAGCGTTACTCTGCGTCAAATGGGACACAAAAACAAATATTGATGCACTATTTAGAGGAAGCCATTCACCCCTGCGATGGGTAGGCTGAATACCGAAAAGCCGAGGTCAATTCAAATAAAAGAGTTGAAGGAATGGTTATCTATTCATCGTGACCTTTCTAGGCATGAACATACTGAAGCTGAGTATGAAGATTTGCCGGCTCTAAGGAAAAGGGTTCGTCCAAGGAAGGATCAAGGTGGACCAAGCTCACGACAAGTTTAAGTTAAGGTCTCTACGATTCCTTCCCAACTAAGTCAAACCTAACCTATACACGATGAGTATTTGGAACAACTCCCTCTACTAATTATACCATTTGTTTTGTCCACCGACGATGTCAATGAGGATGGAAATTGTGGTTTCCACGTTGCTTCGAAACAAATAGGAGACTTTAGTGAGGCGGTTACCGAGAATATCACCCAATATCAATATTTAAGAAATAAGATGGCCACATAATTATTGGAGGATAAAGAATTTTATATTGAAATGATGAGACAAGGAGATAGACATGGCAGAGAACAAGAGTTCAAAGAGTTATATACTCGTGTAAAATGCCGAAACGGATTGGAGACACTCGGATCCAGGTATTGGATGATAATGCCGATATATGGGTATCTTTTAGCGGATGTATTGAACTGCGTGGTACATTTCTTTTGTCCTCCTTTACACCCACAAGGACGGTGTGTGATGAGTCGGCCAAGGATAGACGAATAATTATGGCATTTGTTAATGACAATCATTTTATCGGTTTAAGTTTAACGGATGATTTTCCATTACCTCCATTGAGTAGGTCATCGGATTACTTCCCAACTAACCATTGTAAGGTGGTTGAAGCAATACGAGTCCAACATGAAGCGTTGAGATCGTTTAACAAGCTCAGTAAAGGACACAATTGATTTGAATTAGGATGATGAATAGTTGATTTTGAATATATTTTGAACATAAATGTATACACAAATATTAATGCAATGTTTTGTGATGGTTAACAAAAAAAAATCATTTTTTGCATGCATTTAATTTCATGGACGTATCATAATCGGTAGATAATGGAGTAATATATCTACCGATTCCACTGTAATCGGTAGTTTAATTTTTTATTAAACTACCGGTTATGAAAGTTGTCCCAAATTGCAACATTCTGAACACTCATAATCGATAGTTTAAATTTTTATTAAACTACCGATTATGAAAGTTGCCCCAAATTGGAAATCCCAAATTTTTTCAAATTTCCAACATCCTGAACACGCATAATCGGTAGTTTTTTTTTTAACTACCGTTATGAAAGTTACCCCAAATTGGAAATCCCAAAATTTTTCAAACTTCCAACATACTGAACACGCATAATCGGTAGTTTAAATTAAATTTAAACTACCGATTATGAAAGTTGCCCCAAATTGGAAATCCCACAAATTTTCAAATTTCCAACATTCTGAACACTCATAATCGGTAGTTTAAATGTATTTTAAACTACCGATTATGAAAGTTGCCCCAAATTGGAAATCGCAAAAAATTTCAAAATTCCAACATCCTGAACACGCATTATCGGTAGTTTAATTTTTTTTTTAAACTACCGATTATGAAAGTTGCCCCAAATTGGAAAACACATTTTTTTCAAAATTCCAACATGTTGAACATGCATAATCGGTAGTTTAATTTTTTTTTAAACTACCGATTGTGATAGTTGCACCAAATTGGAAATCGCAATTTTTTTCAAAATTCCAACATCCTGAACACGCATAATTGATATTTTTTTAACTACCGATTATGATAGTTGCACCAAGTTATGGAAAGGATATTTAAGTATTTTTCATACCACTAGGTTATCCCATAGCCACATATGTGGGATGAGTTTAAAAAAGTCGCCCCAAATTAGTTTTTGGTCGCCCTAAAAAACGTTAGGTTAGAAATTGCCTTAAATTCCTTTCAAAATTGGAACTTTTTCGTCTCTGGTGTGATCACAATCACCCCAACAACCTTAAATAACATTAATCAGTGTGTTAGGTAAAACTACTAACAATACAGTTTCCTGCAAGATTCGATCTCAACTCCAAAGACTTCTAACTAAAATTGCATCTGATCAAAAGATTTCACTATTTTATTAAAAAAAGAAAAATAATTTCATTAAATTTTTTTTTATTTTAAAAAAGAAGCACCGATGAAGAACAATCTTAACCACTTACAGGTCGTTCGTGTGTTAAAACAAAATATGCATAGTGCATCAAAAAGTCATAAATCTAAGTGAATATCATGATCCAAAAATCTAGAGAGGACTCAACCCACCAAAAAGTAAAAATAATCTACGCGCAATACTTCACAAAACATATCACATTAGTTTAAACATAGCTGCATTCTTCGTTTTCTATTCTGCATGTCATCTCGTTAAAAGAGTGTGCACAAAATTAAACACCAAAAAGTAAAAATAATCTACGCGCAATACTTCACAAAACATATCACATTGGTTTAAACATAGCTGCATTCTTCGTTTTCTATTCTATATGTCATCTCGTTAAAAGAGTGTGCACAAAATTAAACTCCTCGAATTTGGTAGTGGGTAAAAATCTACTCTACTAAACTGGTAGATGTTCTTAAAAAATATCACTTACCCATTTTCTATGTTTAGCTGATATTAACTGTTTCACAAATTTAGAAAATTGCATTTAATCCGACGGTTATGACAACCCATTTTCCGGTCAAAACATCATAATTTAGGTGCTGTCATGTCATCGTCCAACAGAGTATATACCCATTATAATATTAAATTCAACACGTTCTGGACTTATCACTTTCTAAAAAAAACTGACTAACAAAATTTCCAAACATAAAATCTAGAGAGAAAGAATTTCCTTAAACAATCTTCTTCTGATTTCAGTCATTAATTCCATGAAGATGAAGATTGTTATAGTACTACTTAGAAATCCTTAACCTTTAAAACCCCTTCTCTCTTATCTCTTCTTCTTCTTCAGTTGAGAAGTTGAAGAAGAAGAGAAAGAGAGGAGTGCTTTTACTTGGATAGTAAGAGGTTCTAAAGAGAGAAATTAAGTCTGGGTTTTGTTTAATCTTTTCTGGGATTGTGTTTTAATTCATTTATAGGCAAGCAATTAGTATAAAAATTGAATCTTTTTGTTGTGGTTCTTGAGAGATGATGAGTAAGGAAAGATTGGAGGATTGGGATGAATTGGAGAATGAGTTAAATGGTTTGGAAGAAGAATGGGAAGATTTGGATGATTGTAGTGAGGATCAGAGTAGAATAGGAAGAAAGGAGGCGGAAGTAGGTTTATGTGATATTATTGATTCAAAAGATTGTGATGCTAAGAGGGTTTTAGTTGGTGCTGGTGCTAGGATTCTGTTTTATCCTACTTTGATGTATAATGTTGTGAGGAATAAGATTCAACCTGATGAATTTCATTGGTGGGATCAAATTGATCAGGTATAATTACTAAGATTAAACCCTTTGAGTACTACTTTTTGTTTTTGGTTCAATTGAATGGTTTTAAGATTTTGCTGTTTATTTGTTTGATTTAGGATGTTGTTGGTTTACTATTAGGGCGAATGAGTGCAAAAATATGTTCAATTTCAGAACCCACTTGATAGTTTTTGTAATTTGATTTTTTACGTTGCATTCTTGCAACATCTCAATATTGAGGGGGGAGGGGGAATTCGGTATGGTTGTACTGAGTGGGTATAGAGGTTTTATTGAATATTTGTTAGAGATTTTAGGATGCCAAGTTTGAATGAATGAAAGATTGACCATCTACTTGCCTTGCACTTATCAGGATGATGAGTATCGTGTAAAATTTTGTTAATCTGCTGATATTGGAGTTACATGTTTGCTAATAAGAAACACTTGTAGGTTTATGGCTAAATTGTTTACGTGCGATATTAATGATTTTCTCCCATCAGTTTGTATTGCTAGGTGCTGTTCCCTTCACTACTGATGTTCCCCGCTTGAAGGAATTAGGTGTTCAAGGAGTTGTTACTCTGAATGAGCCTTATGAGACTCTGGTTCCATCGTCACTTTATCATGTGAGTGTTGCATTTACAGAAAACTGTTCTTTTTTTGGTATTAGGCACACTCTTCTTACCTATTCAAAGAAAGAATTATCAATAACTCATTGAGGAAAGTCTTTGTTTCTTGTTGCAGGAAATAGGACGAAAGTCTTCTTTTTCCTTTTTTTTTTTTAATGCAAGTGTTTTGTACCATCCCATTTAGTTTTTGTAATTTATATGAATGTAGGATCATGGCATTGATCATTTGGTGATTCCGACAAGAGACTACCTTTTTGCTCCATCCTACGAAGATTTATGTCAAGCTGTAGATTTCATCCACAGTAAGTGTTTTGAAGCATAATGAGTTTACTCCGCAGTTTTATCTGTTGTGCAACTCTATATCAGTAGTTACTTGCTTCCGGATTTGATAGAGAAATATTGGGATGTTTTCTTGTAGTTCCTTGTGTAGACATTTCGAAGTGATGTTGACTTTCTTTTCTTCCTCTCATGTTTCCCTTGTGAAGGGAATGTCTCAAGTGGGAAAAAGACCTATGTTCACTGTAAAGCTGGTAGGGGTCGTAGCACTACTGTTGTTCTCTGCTACCTCGTACAGAACAAGCAGATGACGCCTGTTGCTGCATTCGAATATGTAAGATCGATCAGGCATAGGGTTCTCCTAGCTTCTTCCCAGTGGCAGGTATCTTCCGAAAGATCCCCTAACTAGAGCTGTTAGTGTTATTGGTATCTATAAATAACCTTATTTAAGAAGTCGTTGGGAAAGTTTAAATTAAGTTTTTCATGTGCACATGTTTGCAAAAAGTCTTAATTAGGTCGATTGATTTATGACAAGTCGACAACTATACTGCGGTAGAAATAAGTATTAAGGTGTTTCCAGTTATTTCTGTTACTTTAAATGATTTTTGGAGGACAAGCGCAAACCTATAACACAAACAGTTTGTTGCTACAAATTATTTGTTATTCATTTAATGAATGTATTCTAAAAGCAACTTCTTTTCTTCTTTTTTTCTTTTTTTTTCTGACACCATTCTTCTTTTTGTTATGTCAGGCTGTTCAAGACTTCTATAACGTAAGAGTGGTGAAAGATACCAAACCAAGCAGCAACAGCCAAGATTTGAACCCTCTAGGTTCCCCAGCTGCCATCGAATCCATTGAGGGATCAACAATTGTTGATGGCTCAATCATGTTGGTAAGCGAATCAGATCTTGATGGCTATGAAAGTATCTGTGAAAACTTCGATAGAGTGAACAATGCCATGTCAAAACTTTCAAAACCATGGTTGAGAAAGATGCTTGGTAAGGAGGATAAGTGCTCTGTAGAGACTGATAAATCAGGTGGAGTTGGTGCAAGCATCCAAGCCCGTTAGTAGGATTTTTTCAGTTATTTAAGAGTAGAGAGAGTAAATGAGGCGAACATATAAGTATAGTTTGTCATCAGGTTCTGCATGCAGTTTTTCTATCTGCAGTTGCATTTTTATTTTATTTTTACCAATTTTTCATTGTTGTTGCTGCGGGCCTGTGGCGGGCATCTTTGTTGTCCTTGGGTCGTCTATGTGTGGTACTGTAGGTGGGTAGTCGGATATTGCCAAATCGGTGATACTGGCTGAGTTGGCTGTGTATTTGTTTCAATTCTTTTCTTGTAGAAAAGTATACAATTTTTTCTTTCTATTTTTAATCAAAAGGAAAGAAATAATGCTGTTTGTAATCTGAAACATTACACCCAAATCAATAAACTGAAATCTTTGCCTTTCCATTTAGATTTTGTATTCGCCTTGCATCAATTCAGTTTGCTGGCCCTATTTCTGCATATTTTCATGTTCTTCTACTTCATAGTTTTTTTTTGTAATTATACTCTGCGGCTTTAAGTGAAAAGCGTTACTGCTTACTGGTTTTTGACTATCCTGATACCAGTAACAGCTATGCTATAAAGGTGTAGCTTGCTTGTTGTTTTGGTGTACTCTGATCTTTCTTTTACTGGAATACAGGAACTGCCACCCTTGTGCAGCAGCCAGTCTGCAGTTTAATAAGAGCTCAAAATTGCTCAAAGTTGCCCAAAATGTCATAATCTGCCAATGACCAAAAGTCTTTAACCGTAACACAAAATCTGCGTCGCATGAGTTATAATTATTTTATTTCCATCCATTTCACCGAGAATAATATCTTACCCGAATGGTGAATTTTCTTTCTGGTGCGCCTATATAAGAAAATAAAATTCAAGAAAATCGCACTGCGAAGAAGAAAAAACAGTACCAATACACGTCAAAAGCTAACAGACAAATAGGTCAACGTAAGTTAATGAGTCAAAGAATGTATTATGAAATACTAAAAATATCCAGGGACCCAATTCACAAATTTTATATACTCCTTTTCAGTTTGGTTGTTAGAATTCATTCAATTCTCTGTTTCTTCTCTGTTTACTCTCTCTGGTTTCCAGAAATGGGAGGGAAAAGGACACAATCTGGATCATCATCCCAGTCATGGTTCTCAAATTTCTTTTCTTCAGCTCTAAGAGTAAAAACCCTTAATGGGTTTCCTTCATCTGGTTCTTCTTCATCAAATGAAGGTCTGATTCGTCGTCTTGGTTTATTTGATCTTATACTTCTTGGGATTGGTGCCTCTATTGGTGCTGGTATCTTTGTTGTTACTGGTACTGTTGCTCGTGATGCTGGACCTGGTTAGTTAATACTACTTCTTTTACTCAAATAGGGTTCCCTATTTTATTTTTTAATTTTGTGAAATTTTGGTCAAATTGGGGTTTCATTTGTTAAAAAGATTGGATCTTTATTGAATTTTCTCTTAGTTTTCTTCAATTTGAATCATGGGTTTGTGTAATGGCTTAGATGGTTTACTGTGTATGTGTTCTTGTTGGTTGACCAATTATGGAGCATTAATGGTGGTGGGCCAGGAGATATTAGGGGTGGAGGCGATTGCCCCCACTGCTTATGCTTGCTCCGCTACTGCGTACACCCATGACTCAAAACTTGAGGAGCACCAATGGACCCAACTAATGTGGCAGCTAAGCTAAAATGGAACAGCTACTTGGGGGTTGGGGGGCCTTTGCTGGCTCGCCATTGCATGAAACTTGGGTCTTAATTCTTAAAGTTTTAAAGTACTTGATGAACCTAAAAAAATTAGTCCAGTTGTTGTCCAACTTAAATGAGGTTTGTAGCTATGTCAGGCGGGATGGTGTCTTGGGGTTTTGTAGCATTTCTGGTTGCTGGCTTCACTACTGCGTGAACCTCTATGGCTTAGAACTTAAGGAACACCAAAAAATTGGACCCCAACTGTTGTGGTAGCTACCTTTGAGTGGGTGGGGGCATATGCTGGCCGCCTGGCTCCGCCATTGCATGATACTTTTTTCTTAAAACTTGAAAAGCATTTGAGGAACCTAACAAATTTGGTCCTAGTGGTTGTCCCAACGGATGGAAGCTAAAATGAAGTATCGACTACCTAGCATTATGGCGATTTGGGTTCCTCTAGCATTTTTGGTTGATTGCAATATTTGTTACTGAATATTTGTCGATTTCATTGTCGGTCTGAAGTTTTATGCACTGGGACTGGGAGTACTAACTTCTGACCTGTCTATTGTCTCTTAAAATGCAGGTGTTACGATTAGTTTTATATTTGCAGGAGCAGCGTGTGTGCTAAATGCGTTGTGTTATGCTGAGTTGGCGTCAAGATTGCCTGCTGTTGTCGGTGGAGCGTATTTGTATACATATGTGGCTTTCAATGAGCTTACTGCGTTTCTTGTTTTTACACAATTGATGCTTGACTACCATATCGGGGCAGCTAGTATAGCAAGAAGTTTAGCAGGCTATCTAGTTTCAGTACTACAACTCTTCCCCTTTTTCAAGGAGGTTATTCCTAGTTGGATTGGAAGTGGCGGGCTAGAATTCTTTGGTGGAGTTGTATCAATCAACTTGTTGGCTCCAATTCTCCTTGTGTTGTTAACAATAATTCTGTGTCGAGGTGTTGGAGAATCCTCAGCTGTGAACTCTTTTATGACTGCTACCAAGGTGATTCTTTCTTGATATGCTTCAGATTTCTATTTCTCTATTGGTGTCATCGACTCGTTTTACTACTGTTCTTTGCATTCTCAGTTCTCCTCATTGATCCAGTTGGTTCTTTTACACTTAGTCCCTGACCTTTACTTGATCTTCTATTTTCTCCTCTCACTAGCTGAACCTAGAAATCTTGCCTGCTATGCTGATGCTACCCAATATATCTTGCAGGTAGTCATTGTCCTTATTGTGATATTTTCTGGAGCATTTGAAGTTGATGTGTCTAACTGGACCCCTTTTGCTCCAAATGGTTTCAAAGCTATTGTTACGGGATCAACAGTAGTATTTTTTGCATATGTTGGATTTGATGCTGTAGCTAATTCAGCAGAGGAGTGTAAAAGACCACAGGTATATCAGCTTGAATGAAGTATTTCCACTCGACACTAAGTCACCGTAAGTTGTATATGGCTTATTTGTTGTTCAGTAGGTACAACCACCTTACTTATCCTGACTAAATTTCGTATGTTTTGTTTTACTTACTCTCAGAGGGATTTGCCAATTGGAATCCTCGGAAGCCTTCTTATATGTGCAATTTTGTATATCGGTGTTTGCTTAGTAATTACCGGAATGGTACCTTACCAACTTCTTGGTGAAGATGCTCCATTGGCCGAAGCCTTTACGTCAAAAGGCTTGAAATTTGTATCAATTTTAATCAGCATAGGTGCTGTTGCGGGGCTTACTACAACACTTCTAGTTGGTTTATATGTTCAGGTGAATCTTTGACACTGCTAAGTGATCAATTTCAGTGATTACAGCATGCTATCTTCTTAACGTTGTGTCATTTTTATTGAACAGTCTAGGTTATATCTTGGACTTGGAAGGGATGGTTTACTACCTTCAATATTTGCAAAAGTGCACCCAACCCGCCATACCCCCATTCATTCTCAGGTTTGGGTTGGTCTTGTTGCTGCTGTCATGGCAGGGCTATTTAATGTGACTATGCTGTCACATATTCTCTCTGTTGGCTCCTTGGTACGTGTTCTGTTCCTTTTAGTTGTTTGAGGATGGTCCCTAATGTGATAACAACACCTCCATATTTCAGTATAATTGAAGACCCGTAATCATTATTAGGATCATATGTAAAGGCTGCCAAAAGGGGCAAGGCTACTCCCTCACCTGAGTGGAGTATCAGCAAAATCATCGTTCTTGATCATGACAGCAAATTTGTTGTATACAACTCACACGAACATGTTGTTTCACAGACAGGCTATTCAGTTGTCTCGGCATGTGTTGTGACCCTTCGCTGGAAGGAAAAAGCAGCAAACCAATTTTCTTCAAAGTGGATCTCAAGCCGACAAGAAGGCGTCCTTTGCCTCATCGTAGTTGCTTTGAGTGGGTTTACTGCTGGACTTTGCTACCGTTTCAATGCATCATTTATTTTCATGATTGTAGCTGCAGTAGTTGCTGTTTTATGTGCCGGTGCTCTTCATTTTCGTCAAGTAAGTATATCTCTTCTGACTCTGTATCTCTTATAAAATATAGAAACCCAGTTCATATGGTTAGTTACAAAAAACATATCTAGATACCTTCTAAGACACAAATAAGGCCTCTGTAGTTTCAGACTATAACTAGGCAGATGTCTGATGCTCCTTAACGTTACATACACCTTAAGCATCCTAAAAATCAAAATGAAACAATACCTTCACCTTTTTGACCATCCAACTAATAGATACCGAGTTGCAGTGAGCAAGAAATGAGAGGTTACGAGATAAACTAAAGTAAAGTAACAAGATCAAAAAGAAAGCGAGGGGTTGGTAGAAGGGAGAGAAGTCTGTTAGGACCCGCCTTAAAGTCCATGATTCTCTTTTAAATAGTAATTCATTGAATGTGGGATGATTTGTTTGTAACTTGCATTACTGACCACTAAAATAAAAAGCATAAAGATGAAAACCAACCCACTATCACTAATGCGCCGTTGTAAAAAAAGAAGCTAACATAGACCGTTGGGAATCAATTTCGCATACAAGCTTTATCTTTTATTATCATTATTCGTCATCTCTTGAGTCTGACCTAGGAATGGATAACAAAACCGTTATAATATATTTTGGTTCTCCTTTTTGCTTTGAAAGTATGGTCTGCGTCTAACTTTTCTTATGCTTTTTATCTAATCACATCTATTGATATAAACTTTTTCAGGTGTATACAGAACCATCAGGATTTTCTTGTCCAGCAGTTCCTATTTTACCAGCCGCTAGTATTTTCGTGAACATTTTCTTGTTTGCTCAGGTTTGCTTCTCAACAATCCTTTCCATGAATTCTTATTGCAATCAATTTACTTTTGATCCGACAAAAACAAAGAATCTAGTCTTAAGAGGAAACTCACAACGCTTCAAACTTAAAAAACAAAACAAAAAAGTAGATCTTATTCGTCAGACTTAAAATCCATAATCGTTATTTTTGCAGCTACACGAAGAAGCATGGGTGAGATTTGTTGTCCTAAGCATCATTGCAGTTCTTGTTTATGCATTTTATGGACAATTTCATGCTGACCCAACTTCGAATCAAACAATAGCTTACCATAGAACAGCGACAGAAGAATCTTAAAACAGTGAAATGGTTCCTGATTCTTTCATAAAACATTTGTGTGTAACATTACTGTACCATCAAACTCATAAACATGTACCCTTCATTGTTGTATCTCTTAAGAGGGTATAATTCATAAATATTGTTGTATCAGAAATGTATGACTTTGAGTACACTTTAAAGATATTATTCTTAGTAACCCAGATCATGTCTAGACTCACTCCTTTTCAATCTTTCATACTACAATAACAGTTTCACACTTTCCGTCTACGTCATTCTTTCTTTCCAGATATCTTCTGATTGAATTCTGCTTCCAATTCAATCTACTTCAAGCTAAATGTGGACAATGAAGTATAAAACCTTAAAACCTCCCCCTTTTTTCCCTATGTAGCAATGTAGCAGTCTAGTTGCAGAAAGCTGTAAGCTTTTTCAGACCGACGTGCGCCGTTCCCCAGGACCCACAAAAATATTTGTCTCCCACTAGGTTTGAGTCACTGCACAATCACACATCACTAGAGGATGTCTAGATTTTCTCTCTTTCTTCTATCCAATCTTTTTGGTCCAATTCCATCCACATAGGTACTGCGTGGGTCTGAAGCGCATAAAATCTTCTTCTTCCTGCAAAAAAGAATCAACCAAAAACCTTAGAAAAAAAGAAAAGCGTCCATTCTAAGCAGAATGCCCAAAACAAGATGATTATAAAGTAAGCGTACGCATCCCAAAAAGAAGAATCTCTTCGTTTTGCTTTATACCAAAATCATATGCCAACAGGTTTTCTGTCCTTTTCTTTCATCATAATACCCATTATGTCCTACTTTTCGGAAAACTTGTTTCCAGTATTGCACATAATTTGTTGGGTTTTAGGCATTGTGCATTGTAGAAAAAACATTGAGAAATTAATAGATGACAGCCAATAACAGAAAAGCAGAAACTAGATGTAATAACTGAAATTTAGTGACATAGAAGAGTTACATTTGGAAGACAAATACCTAACTTCATTAAATTTGTGAAACTAGGATTAGAAAACAACCCAACAATCAAGTTGCATTTCGTATGCTACATTTCTTGAAAAAAATTTAATTAGGACCCTAAAAATTCTGTTGCAGTTTGTTGTCAAGAAAAAAAAAACGTGTTTTCAGTCGACTTAATCTTGGCCAAGGATTGTGCAAATAAACATTCCAGGTGATAGAAAAGGGAAGGATAGTGTAGTCATTTTAATAGTAACTGAAAAAAAGTGAAAGAAAGAACTAAAAGAAAGCTTGAAATGTGCTCTCACCCTTCTTCACAAACTTGCTCTCATTTTACTTTCCTTTTGCTTTGCCTTAGTGTTTAAGTCTTCATATTCCTCTTCTTCTTCATTTCCCATTTCCATTTTCATATTCATCCCTTACAGCTTTTCGTCTCTCTAAGACAAGTAGAATTCCAAAAGACAGCTTCTCTTTGTGTTACTTCAATGGCAGATCATACAGACTCTGCTTATGCCTATCCTCATCCTCAGAGGTTGGTTTCAGATGTGGATACTTCAAAACCACAAACTAAGCCAAACCCGCCATGTAAGTTCTTCTCACATTTTCTGTCAAAATATGTTCTAGTTGGAATTCTACTTGTTTTACTACCACTTTTTCCATCTCAAGCTCCTGAATTTGTAAACCAGACTATATTAACTAGAAGTTGGGAGCTTGTACATCTTTTATTCGTCGGTATTGCTGTATCTTATGGTTTATTTAGTCGAAGAAATGTAGAAAATGAGAAAGAGAATAATTCAAAATTTGATAGCACTCAATCTTATATGTCTAGAATTCTTCAAGTTTCGTCTGTTTTTGATGATGAAATGGAGAACCCATCTTCTTCTGGCTCTGATGAGAACAAGATCCAGACATGGAATTCTCAGTATTATCGTGGTAATTCAACTGTTGTAGTGGCAGAAACCGGCTCTCTTCTTGATGAACATAATAGAACCATTAGTAGTAGTAACTTTAGTAATGATAAAAGTAGTCATAAACCTTTGCTATTGCCTGTAAGGAGCTTGAGATCTCAAGTTCCAAAGCTAGATGAAACTAAACCGGTTAGCCAATCCGGTGGATTGTCGACTGGGTCGCTTATTAGGTCGGGTTCAGGTGTAAAAATTCCTTCTCATAGTAGTCTTGGTAGAACTAGAAGTGGTGAGAAAATGGGAGGTCTAGATCCTTCTGTTTTGGAGGAGAAATTGAAAGAAAGTGTAGTGCTTCCATCTCCAATTCCATGGAGATCAAGGTCCGGTCGATTCGAGTTGAAGGATGAAGTGGGTGGTGGTGGAGGCAGCGGAGTGGGTGATACTCCACCTTCATATACTCTTCCTCCTCCAGTTGGAGAATCTGAAGTTGACAGAGTTAATTCCTTTGCTCGTCGGTCCACAATACCATGGTCATCTCGGCCTAATTCAACATCTCCCTCGCCAAGGAAGCTTTCTCCTGCACCATCTTTTTCGTCAGAGGTTCAAGCTAAGAATTCCGATGATTTGGGTAAAAGGAGGAGTTATTACAAGTCTTCTCCTCCGCCACCTCCACCCCCTCCTCCACCTATGCTTCACAAATCTCCACCAATGGTGCCGAGTTATAGGTCAATTGTTGATCAAATTAACTCAACAATGACATTTGGTAAGGAGGGTTATAATTCTACTAGAAGTTTCAAAAATGAATTGAAAGATTTTAGCAGGGACAAGAAAGAGGATTTGCCACCAAGTAGAATGAATTTGAGTTCTTCGGCTAGGGATTCTGCGAAACCCAAAGCAAATTCTAGACACAACAGTTTCGAGGGGTCATCTTCATTGCAGGGAAAATCCATTCGAACGGTTAGAGCGAATGAGCAGACAGATGAATCTGGACGAACAAGAGATGTTGAATCAGTGTACGGTGGAGGCAGTAAGGCAGAGGTATTTGAAAGGAACTCCTACAATGAAAAAACTCGACCAGAGGTTAGTCCTCCAAAGGCACCAACATTTTCTAAGTATCCAAAGGAAGAAAAGAAAAAACAAGTTTTTGAACGTGTACTCGCGGACTCTGACGAAGAAGGCACTGATTACGAAACAACTGCAAGTCAAGGGAACTCTGACGCCGAAGAATCCATCATGAACAACAACCCTACAAGTGAAACTAGTCCTCGCGATCCCAATGAGGTTGATAAGAAGGCAGATGAATTTATAGCCAAGTTTAGAGAGCAGATTAGACTTCAAAGAATAGATTCGATTAAGAGAACCAGTGGGAAGAAGAGTGTTACGAGAAACTTGACAAGGTAACAACGAAGTTTCTTCTTCTTCTTCTTCTTCTTCTACATGGATAGCTTTCGAACAAATTGGATTTTAATTGAATGTTCTTCTTTTTCTTATGTTTAATTATGTTCTTTCTCACTTTGGGAATGTCTTTAAGTTTTTGAATTTTACAGTGTAGTGTTAATACATATATCTATATGGTTTACAGTCATTAGATTGGAAATGAACGTGTCTTTATATGAACTGCCGTTTCTTCATTCTGCTTGTTCTGTTTTTTCACGGTTTGGCTGGGTTTTAAAGTGTTGCTATCCGACTAAGCGGAATGCAGGTCTTAGCAAGGTACTGATACTGCTGCATTTTACTCCTAAAAGCTTCAGACCTGAACTCGCCAATCCTTTTCAATAATGTCAAAACATTTTAGCCGCAGAGGAGCTATAAACACTTTCATTTCTCCCTCTGATAGCGATGCATTACAGTGAAAACATGTTTATTGATCTTTCTTTCATTCAACAATGTTCATCAATACAAATATGGAATGTGCATACAAATTATTTACCCGGTAATTACCAACCAAACAATCGCTTCAAGTCGAAAAAAAAAGCTCAGCAATAATCACAAAGAACAAAAAAAAAAAAAACGAAGAAAAGATGGAAGAACAGCACTACGCACAGCTCAGTACTCATGAACGAGTCGTTAAGGCTTGATTGTAAGACATTCTAGCTGATAGAGATCTTGCAAATGGTGATGGTAACTTATTACCATTTCCCTTCTGCAGTGAACTCCTGTGACTGTCCATTGTCCTTGTCGACATTGCTGGGTTAATCCGACCGGATTCAGTGTCATATTTTCCACCAACTTGATGGTGTTGCTCGAGCGAGACACGCTTCACCGGATGTGGTCCTACATTAACTGCCTTTTCATACCGACAACTAAATAATCCAGTTCCCTTTCGACTACTTGTGCTTTGGCTCATTCCTTTTCCCGTGCTCATTTTTGTGTCAATGTTATTCATGGACCTAGCATCCTCATAATCCGAGGGGCCTGCAATTGAGAAATTTGAAACAGACCCTCTGTCGAATCCTTCAGCCGTAGTCACGCTCCAATCGATGCTCACTTCGCTTGGTTCGTAACACTCTGTTGGTGCTATTGACGGTGTCGTCTCATCAAGACTACGTCGAAAATGTGCGCCGAGTCCGCCATATCGCCTGCCGTCATAACTCGAGGTCTCATCCAGGGAGTCCCTTCGACGATACATTGGGAACATTGTTGATTGAGTTGAGAAGCTCTCAATCTCAAACAAGTCAGAGCTTGCATCACTTAATACATCATCGTCGATTTGTCGGATTTTTGGACTTCCCGGATAATTGAAACTCCGGCGGTCACACTCCTCAGGAAATGACATAAGCACTCGACGTTGAAGATCCGTCGACTTTCTTAGACTAATTGGCTCTTCTGTCGGCTGAAAAACTTCTAATGATTCTCGGGGTGGATCTTCGAGCTGCAGGCTCATTAGTTCAGGCCTTCCACCATTCAAATTCACCTTGGTGGCTGCAATAGGAGGATTTAAGATAGGAAATGAAAAGACACCAGCAGCAGCAGCACCACCAGTATCATTACTGAATGATCTGTTCCAACGTTTTTCGGGTACGAACTCATCGGAATCCTTGACTGAAACAACTTCTTGCACTTTCACCCAGTTATTAGTTCCTCCAATTGCTTGTGCCTTCTCTCTTTCAAACTCCATCGTGGCTTTGATATAAACATCTTCCCCTGCACTAGAAAAACTTTGTTTCTTAAAACTAGTACTAGTATTGCTGAGTTGCACAACTAGACTACTTTTGTTGTGTTCAGAGATATCCTGATCTTGGACTTGCAGTGATTTACTTCCAGTGCACGGGCACTTTCGGCCGAAAAACCATTTAGACGATGAAGACGAAGAATTAGACAAGGCCCTGCTCATTTTCCTCTTATCGTCTAACCGAAGATTTTTCATAGAAACAGCAATAGAACCTGGAGGATTTGAGAGTAGACCTGTCTGACTGTTCCAGCTAGCTTCAGATGAAGCTGTTGGTGTTGCATGAAAAGACCCACTTCTAAAATTCCTCCCATAATTAGTTGAAGCACCATCAACAGAAGAAACAGCAGATAGTCTAGGATTGGCCATTGAAGAAGTAGTATTATCATTTCTATAGACACAAACTCTATCAAGACTCGTGCTAGTACTCGAAACATTTTGGTTCTGATCTTGAATATCATTGAAGTATCTTTCGGCTTCGAATATGTTAAGTTCAGAATCAGCAACATTTCCTTCGTGTTTTTGATCCTTCGGACGCAAGTACGAAGAGAATGATGCATCCATTGATTGCTGATTCAACGGATACGGACAAGTATAATTCGGCCGCGGAGGATTGTTAATATTGCCTGCAGCTGCTACTGAAGAATTTAACATGGCTCTTTGAGACATGTTGCCATTTGTGGTTGCATCTCTTGAGTACCTTTCCATCTCTTTAACTAAAGCTTTATAGGTTTTTTTTTGTGTATGTATATATATGGTATATGTATGCGAAAATCCGTACGACCTGAGATCGAAACTCGTCTATAATGGGTATGTAATGGGTATGTATATGCAGTAGATTTGTTGAAAGAGATGGAGTTTTTATGGGAAAACAATGACTGAAAAGGAAGCCTAAAAATACTTTAGGAAAAGAAAGAATGGGGTATAAGTAATAGATGTATGCAATTTGTCATCTACTACCAAACTGTATAAATCATGAGACAACTTAACTGAAATAATACAGAAGATGCAAAACCAAAAAAAAGGGTGAATTGCCAAGACAGTTGTAACTTCACTTAGACTTATCTATCAAAACAAATAACTCATAACTGTCACAATCTTTGTCTGCAACCAGATTGAAGCTACACGCAATGTGCATACTATTTGTGTTTAAATGCGTAGCCCAGTGGATTCCTATCCCCTCCCCTAACAGTAAAAAAGAGTTTGGTATTAAGTGAATTCTAGCATAAGCGAAACTATACATGCCATAAAATTAGCAGTTATTTGGTAGGTTCAAATTCGTTGTGAGAATTAGCAGACAGTTGCAAAGTTTTCCAAAAATAGGTAAAAGTCAGAAGCAAAAACGTTTTGCTGTATAATAAATTAATTTTTCAGCTTTTAAAAATCTTTCTAAAATTATACATTTAAATTAATTTATAATTTTTTTTGATTTTAAAAATTAAAATTAATTTTTTAAATAGTATCCTCATAAACTATAGATGCCCGTAAATTTTTGCAAAGGGAAAGAAGAATAGAATAGATGGACAAGTGTGGTTGTTCTAGACTTGTAGGTAGATATCCAAAATCCAAGCAAAAAAATTGATGTCATTTATGACAAACCAACCTCTCATCAAAACAATTCATGACCAACCTCCTCTATCATGTGTCCATACGGACCATACCCTCCTTGAATTCATTTTAGACTTTTGTGACAATCTTCTTGTCCCCTCAATCAAAAACATTATCTTTTCAATGATAGATATTTAACAGCACATTAAGTATTTTTTATCTTCTTCTTCTACATTAATCATGCACCATACATACTAATCAAATCTATCATCTATCAATATCTCTGGAAAATCCAAGGGACAAATCTTTTAAGTCACATGACTTGCCACCTAATATTTTTAATTTGAAGTGTTTTTCTTTTAGAATGAGTGCTTATTTATTTTGAGATTACTGCTTACTGTACCCCTAGTAAATATTTATTCATACAGACATTTCATCATTTTCACACTCAGTAGTTTGGACGGCAACTTCATTTACACCTTGTTTGGTTAGATGTTTTGAAATTTAGATCTGATTTAGTATCTGACTCGGTCCAAATCAAATATCAAATTATTTTTATATTTCACTACATCCTAGTATGTATTAGTTCATCGGTGTCAGCAAGCATTTCCTCATTTTTACCATCATCTATTTAGACGACAACAATATTTTGTTTTTGGTACCTTAAAGTACTTATGATTGGTACCTAGCCACTTGCACATAACTTGCTTGCTTGCCGACATGCATATGGATGGTAACATGATAGAACAGGTTATTATGCACTCGTGCATAACAACACTGTGAGTATACACTCGTAAATCATCAAATTTTTACATCCATTTATATACGTCTCTATGGTAATAAATCCGGCAGATCAAATGTTCGTGCTCGTTGTGCTACCCATTGTATTTGGATTTGATATGAACTTGTAGTGTTGAAGAATAATATGGATACAACAGAAAATCATCTTCGAATAATCAAAGGTAAAGAAAAGAATAAACATGGGGAAGCAGTCCTCTGACATGCACATAGAATAATAGTGTTTTATTTGAGGATATAAGAAGGGCATTGAATGTGAAAAGCCATAACCCTAGCAAAAACAAAATAGAATAATCAAATGAAATAGTATATATATAATCTGAGTGAATATATATCAGCCACATATAAGTAATCAGTGTGGGATCCTGATGTGATCTTGATCTTGATGTTCATAATGCAGCTCTCTTTATGTCTACAAATTATTCAGACTTAGCTAGACATTTTCCATCCAAAACCAAAATATTGTATTATCATATGCATGATAATAATGGAACTATGAGGAGATAGCTTTTGGAAAACCAAACAATAACAAACAGCTGTTTAACAAGAACTTATAAGAAGATAGATGGAAGCCTAATATGGCATGATACTTGCTTTGTCTCTTGCAAACCTTTCTCATGTGTGTTGATAGTATTGTCTTGTCAGTAGTCACTCATTTCTTATCATATGATCTGATCACTTCATTTGCTTATAACTAGGGTAGCTCCTAGACGTAGCTAGCCCAAAATACACATGATGTAAGAACCTTTTTTCTGTTTTTTCTTTTTACTATGTAGTTACTATTTGTATAGGATTCCTTTTTGGTCTTATCTGTTGTTTGGCACCTTGGAGTCCCTTGCAATTAATAGGTAGTTTGGAGTTGGACATGAAATTTTTTATTGCCCAATTCAAGTAGCAAAAATGATTAATAGACCAAATTTTGGATATTGGGAAACTAATTTTGCTATTATTTTTGGAAAAAAATAATAAAAACACGTTTCCATTTTGGTCATAGCCAGTTTGGTCATAGTATTCAGTTGTCTAAAAATTATTTTTTAAAGTTTAATATTTAGAGGAGTTTTTTTTGTATTTGTTCATAAGGGTTGTACATAATCACATAGAATATACATAAAACATGCTACTTAATTAATCATGTTTTGTTCCACCCGTGCCACTCTAGCTAATTACATATAATTTTTTCAACAAAAAACCACGACTATCAAATTTATACAAAACAAAATAATTATTACTGTTGAAATCCAGCGGATGATAACCCTCAGAGCAAGCACTATGATGGTGTTTTTCTTGGCTATATGTCCACAATGTAACCAAGAACAACTACATGAATTACAGTTTGTATCTAATGTAGTAGTTAGTTAAGCCATGCTTATTGGGTGCTGGGATGTGCAACATCAGTTAGCCGTTTATCTCACAGACACTAAGTATCCATCTTGGGGAAAACTTAGTTTCCCTCCGCATATAGGCAAGGGCCATAGTCAGTGACGGACCTAGCAAGAGGTTAATATATTTTTGTTATTCAAGATTATATGGATTTTGGGTTTAGTCTGTCATTAACTTATATAAATTCTAGTTGTTGTAGAATTTAGACCACGTTATAAGAGTATTAGAATAATTTGTTGTTGGTTCTGTAACAATGGAAAGCACTAAACAGAAGAAATTGTTAAGGTTAAGAAATCTCTAATTGATACACACAATGGACAGTGTCACCTTCTCAGCAAATTGTCCTTAACACAATAGTCCTCGGGTACTCCTCAAGAATGAGAGATGATATACCCCAACAGAGGAGGTGTGTCCAGGATAGAACTGCCCGTTATGACTAGTCTAAGCACAATATTAGTCACCCTCTAGAACTTAACAGCAATTTAGATGGAAAGGAAATAAACAAGCAATGTGCGCAAAACAAAGCAAGAAGAGGGGAAAAGAAGACACGATAGTAGCTGCTTCTGGAGTGAGTTCTAATGATGAAATTCATTTTCTTTTATAGGTAGAAGAAGAGAGTATGGCAATCAATTCCGTACATGAATCACGAACATTATGGTTGAAATTCAATTCCACGCATGAAGCACGGAGATAATGGTTAAAAAAGATTTAAAACGGTTAAGAATAACTCTCTCCTAAAATCTCGTCGGGTTATACGTCCCCACATTTAAAACAAAATTTGATTTAGTCTTAAATTCTTTTAAAAAAATATATTTTGTTCAAAAAGGTAAGCCTTGGTTGGCCCGCAGCCTCAGCTATGCCCGCACCCGCAACCATACTCATTCCCCCAGCAGTAGCCACGTCACACTCACACTCACACCCGCAACCACAACCATAGCCACGTCCACAGCCGTAGCCGCAGCCGCAAGTCCACAAGCCCGCAAGCCGCAAAACGCAAGCGCACCCTCACCCTCACCGGAGCCCGAGCCCATGCGTGCGTGCTTCGGTGCGAAGCACCGCGTATGTGTGAAAAGCATGATTGCACGAACTAGCCCATAGCCTTATTCCCCCCCAACCACCAACTAGCCCATAGCCTTAGGTCTGAATGAATTAATTCTAAGGGTTTAGAATTTCTCTGAATATTTTTCCTATAATTTTTTTTTTGCATATTTTGATTCAACACATATTTCACATTTATGTTCATTATCCAAACTAAATTTGGGTAAGCAGCCTATGCTAGCCAGTTTATTCATTGACTTATAGTTTACATGACCAAGTCTACCATGCCAAACATTCAATGACACACAAACATAAGCATAATAATTAAATTTATTCATTTCAACAGAGGTTACATTAAGTTTGTAAAGACCCTCAGTCTTATAACCCTTTCCTACACAATCCTTACCCTTAATGACAATAACTTTCCCAGATTCAAAAACAAGTTTTAAACCCTTATCATCTAAAACAACACAAGATACAAGATTTATGCAGATGTCCGGAACATGAAGAACTTCATTCGATGTGAAAGTTTTGCCAGAAGTGAGCTTTAGCCCAACCTTGCCTTTTCCCGCAACTTGTGCTGCGGACGAGTTATCCATGTAGAGTTTCTCTCCTTCCCCTACCTTCTGATAGGAGGTGAACATATCTTTGTTTCCACAGACATGCTTGGTAGCACCAGAGTCTACCCACCATTCTCTCACATTGGTTACCAGATTGACTTCAGACACCGTGCCAGAAAACTGGTTCTTGTTGTTTTCATCCAAATTATCATTGTTTTTCTTATTATTAAAGTCCTTACGTTTTCTACAATGCATTTTCATATGGCCGGGAATTCCGCAAACATAACACGCACCTTTAATTTTACCAATGCTAGATTTGGGTTTCGGGAATGTACCTTTCTTGTGATGACTAGGCTTGGGGTTGCGTTTACTGCTGTCACTTGCGGAAGACTTGTGTTCCATTACATGAGCCTTGTAGGACATTTCCTTTGCGGAAGATACGTTCTTGTCTTTTGAACACAGTAATTCTTCCACTTGTATCTTCTTCCCCAATTCAACCATACTGACTTCACCAGTTTCATGTCTCAATCTTCGTTTGTATTCAGACCAAGAAGACGGTAATTTCTCTATCACAACAGAAACTTGAAGCGTTTCATCTATCACCATACCTTCAGCAATAATTTCATTGATAATGCGCTGAAGTTCAAGGAATTGTCAACCACTGATTTGTCATTTGACATTTTGTATTCCAGGAACCTAGCTACCAAATTTTTTTTACTTCCAGCAGTTTCCACTTGGTATTTTGCTTTTAAAGCAGGTCATAAATCATAAGAAGAAAAGTTTTCTTTTGCATTATAAAAATCATACAGTGCATCTTCTAAACAGTTCATAATATGATTTTTAGCCATATAATTCTGTCTACTCCAACTTTCCAACTCTGTTTCATTTCCCGCATCATTCAAAGTCTCATCAAAAGATTTCAGAACTAATTCATCCAACAAATGAAAACTCAGAAAGAACAACATCTTAGATTGCCATCTTTTCAAATCTTTTCCACTGAATTTTTTAGGTCTGTCCACATCTTTTTTACCCATTGTTACAGAAGAAATTAATAGTGTGTTAAGATTGTTGGTTCTGCAATAATGGAAAGCACTAAACAGAAGAAATTGTTAAGGTTAAGAAATCTCTGATTGATACACACAATGGACAGAGCCACCTGCTCGGCAAATTGTCCTTAACACAATAGTCCTCGGGTACTCCTCAAGAATGAGAGATGATATACCCCAACAGAGAAGATGTGTCCATGATAGAACTGCCCGTTATGACTAGTCTAAGCACAATACTAGTCACCCTCTAGAACTTAACAACAATTTAGATGGAAAGGAAATAAACAAGCAATGCGCGCAAAACAAAGCAAGAAGAGGGAAAAATAAGACAGGATAGTAGCTGCTTCTGGAGTGAGTTCTAGTGATGAAATTCATTTTCTTTTATAGGTAGAAGAAGAGAGTATGGCAATCACTTCCGTGCATGAATCACGAACATTATGGTTGAAATTCAATTCCACGCATGAAGCACGGAGATAATGGTTAAAACAGATTTAAAATGGTTAAGAATAATTCTCTCCTAAAATCTCGCCGGGTCATACGCCCCCACATTTAAAACAAAATTTGATTTAGTCTTAAGTTCTTTTAAGAAAATATATAATGTTCAAAAAGGTAAGTCTTGGTTGGCCCACAGCCTCAGCTACGCCCGCACCCGCAACCATACTCATTCCCACAGCAGTAGCCACACTCACACTCACACTCGCACCCACAACCACAACCACAACCACAACCACAACCACAACCACAACCACATCCACAGCCACAGCCGCAGCCGCAGCCGCAAGTCCGCAAGTCCACAAGTCCGCAAGCCGTAAAACGCAAGACGCAAGACGCAAGACGCAAGCCGCAAGCCGCAAGCGCAAGCGCATCCCCTGCACCTGAGCCCGAGCCCGAGCCCGTGCATTCGTGCTTCGGTACGAAGCACCGCGTATGTGTGAAAAGCATGATTGCATCAACTAGCCCATAGCCTTAGTGCTCCCCCAACCATAAAAGTGCCCAAACCCCTAAGGGCCCTCCCTTTGAAAAGGAATAATCTTTAGTTTCTCCAATGTGGGATTAAAGGTTCATTCACAAAAGTGAAAAATGAGCTAGTGTTCCTTAGCGACATCTAGGTCTTAAATTCTATTCTCACAAAGACCAAAAACATTTTAAGTTCATTTTTCTCCAACAATTATATAAATTTTAGTCTTTATAGAATTTAACAGATGTTATAAGAGTATTTACATCAAAATCTTGCATAGAACAAAAAGTTTTCTTATTCAAAAACATTTATCTCTCATTTTCTTCCATAGATTATAAATCCATCATTTTTTTGTTATTAATTAGTATGATTATTGCATACTGATTATGCGATTGTACTAAAAAGATTGTTGTGATCTTCGGTCACTTTGCCAACCAACGACATTCTAGTCCTATCCAAGAATAAATTATGCGTCCTTCCTTGGCTATAGTGTTAGGTTTTTATTCCTACCCTTTGAGTTTTTAGCTAAGCTAAGATGCACCATAGTACCTAACTACTCGGTAAGAGCAGTTCTTGACAGACCACAAACAATGCTAAAACCGTATGCCCCAGAAAGAATAATGGTGAGTCTTTTGAAAAATGCTGGGTCCCACCTATATGCCTTTGGACCTACCATCAAGGCATTTTATACAAGAGGTAATTTTAGCATTGTTTGATTTGGGCTAAATGAAGTATCACTGATTTGTTTGACCCCCCAACAGTCAAGTGGCTCTTGCTGGGGTAACTAAAAATGTTGCCGACTTAGTGCCCTGAACAAAACAAACGACCGCAAATAAAGACTGGACTAGACTCTAGAGAGCAACAATAAATGTGGATGCAGTTATGATTCAGAACTAGAAAGACTTGGCCAGTAACAAACTGACATGGTGCTCAGTGAATGGACGATGTATGTTTCCCGACATAACATGTGGTGGTGATATATACTTGCAATTTGAATGATCCGTACAGATCATAGAAAGATTTGAGTTGAGAGGACGAAGGATTTGTGGTGAGGGCTAATGCAACAACAATTGACATTATTATTATTATTTATAATTTGTACTCTCTCTTCTACGTTCTTCCCACCCACACCAAATCAATCAAATTCCTATTAAAGAAGAAATTTGTAATTATGATATCGTATTAAAGTAGAGGGCTCCATTGACAAGTATAGAATAATATGGATTTAAATATTTTTTTTGTGAGATTTGCATGAAAAAATGAATTAGAATATAATTTGGTAAAATTCATAGCAACATCACCGTGACAGTTGGTATCATAGAAAAATTCAAGACTCAAAAAACGGCTGACGGTAATAGCAATATCACCGTGGAGAAAGGTGTTGATGGCCAAAACAAGAAGAAGGCAAAATCCAAGGATACACAATCAAGTCTTGAGGCGAGAATGGTACGCATGGAAAAACGAGTAGGTGACTTCCTTGAGCGCGCCGAGGAAGAGCTCCTAACAAATGAAACTTTTGAGGGGTGGAAAAATACCATGGAAGATGCCATAAACAAGGCGGTATATGCTATCAAGATGGAAGCGGAAGCCCGAATCCAAGATGCGGTAGATGATGTCGTGGACGAAGTGAAGGCCAAGTTGTTGTCGGTCGAGCAAGAACTAGAAACGGTCAAAGGCAAGTTGGAGAATGACTTGGAAACGTTTAAAGGAGAGTTGGTGTTGTGCAAGAGGGCTGCAATAAACCAAGCCTTGCATGGCGAGCCGAGCAAAATCACAAGAGAGGATGCTCCCAAACCAAAACCCTACGATGGAAAGAGAGATGCGAAGGAGATCAATACCTTCCTATGGAGTTGTGAGAGGTATTTCGAACACCTTGAGATGGTGGATGATTCAAGGAAGATAAAGAGAGCAACGGTGTTTCTCACGGAAAACGCTTTAGCATGGTAGAGACTTCGGAGCCAAGAAATTCAGCAAGGTATGGCTCTACTTGGTCATATTTTAAAGTTGATCTTAAAAAGTACTTTTACCCGGAAAATCCGGCTTACGAAGTGAGAGCGAAATTAAAGTATCTTCTTCATACGGGTACGATCAAAGAGTATACTGATACAAACTTGTTGCTGGAAATACCCAATCTGTTAGAGGAAGAGAAGCTCTTTAACTTCTTGTGCAGAGCAAAACCATGGGTAAAACAAGAGCTGGATCATCATCGTGTTCAAACGCTGACCGAGGCAATAGCCCTAGCCGTAACCCTGATCGAGAATACAAGGCCAAGCCTCGAAGAAAGAGGGAAGACTTCAAGGAATACAAGTTTCGAAGAAAGAGGAAGAACTTCAAGAAGTCACCATGCCAAAGGTGGGGGAGCGAAAGAAGATAGAGACAAGCATACCCCGAGAAAGTATCTTCCCTGGAAGGACAAAACTCCCGAGCATAAAGATGAAAGTAAGTCCTCCTACTCTTGCTTCTTATGTGAAGGAAATCATAAAATCCGTGATTCCCCGAAGAAGGGTAAACTCAGTGCGTTGGTGGAGGAAATTGAATCCGAAGAGGAACGTGACTCCATGGTGAGTTCGCTCCAAGTACTAAACATCGTCCAAGCTAAAGCGGATAAGTCCAAAAGCAAGGACAAGATTCTCATGTTCGTAGACGTCAAGGTGAATGGGAAGACATCCCGTTCTTTAGTGGATAGGGAGCCACACACAACTTTGTGTCAAAGAAAGAAGCCTTACGGCTAGGCATGAAGTTCGCCAAAGGAGGAGGTACCGTGAAGGCGGTAAACTTAGATGCGAAGCCACTAGAAGGCGTGACACGTTGTGTGGAAATACATCTAAAAAAATGGGCGAGACCGGTCAATTTCTCGGTGATCCCTATGGACGACTTTGACATGGTGTTGGGGATGGAGTTCATGTGCGAACAACGTGCCATTCCCATGGCATTTTTTTACTCCTTGTGCATACTCGGAGAAAAATCAGCGCACCTAATCTCGGTGACTAAGGAGAAGAAGGAGACCACGGTGTTGTCGGCGATACAACTTTCAAAAAGGTTTAAGAAGGGTGAGGTAACCTTCATAGCAACAATGAAGGAGGAGAAACCGACGACCCAAGACGAAGAAGTTCTGAAGGGTTTAAAGAAGGTTTTCGAAGAGTTTGAGGACATGATGCCAAAGGAGCTGCCCAAGAAGTTACCGCCAAAAAGTGGGATTGATCATGCGATTGAGCTAGAGCCTGGTGCTAAGCCTCCAGCAAAAGCACCTTACTGCCGGAGTTGGCTGAATTGAAGCAACTTAAAGACTTGCTGGATGCGGGTTATATCCAGCCATCGAAGGCACCATACGGAGCACCGGTGCTGTTCCAAAAGAAGAAGGATTGACATCAACAAAGAGACTTAGCACACGCCCAATTGACAAAGGCGGCTAAGAAAATAAAGAAGTGGGCCGATAAAAAAAGACGACATGTGGAGTTCCAAGCTGACGACATGGTGTTTGTCAAGCTTCTGCTCCAAAAATTCAAGTACACTCGGCCGCTACACAAAGGTTTGTTACGTAAGTACGAAGGTCCATTCGAAGTACTAGCCAAAGTGGGCAAGGCTTCTTACCGAGTGGAACTCCCATCAAAGATGAGAATCCATCCCGTCTTCCACGTGAGAAATTTAAAGGCGTTCAACAAGGACAAGGAAGACGAGAGTCGGGGAGTATCAAGTCGTGCACCACCCATGATTGCTACTTCTTTCGACAAAGACGTTGACGAGATACTAGCCGACCGTATTGTACGAAGGAAGGGAGTGCCGCCTTGCAAGGAATACTTAGTGAAATGGAAAGATGCATCGGTACAAGAAGGAACATGGGAGTCCGAAGAATCCCTTTGGCAATTTAAAGATGCAATCGACCAGTTTCACACACAAGCCGTGACGAGGACGTCGCGAGAATAGGTAGGGGAGAATGTCACGGCCCGCCTATTTTCCTACATTATGGTCTGGCCCGTGACGAACCTAGAAGACTCTAGAGCATTATGGAAGAATATGGAAGAAGATGGAGAAGACCACAAGCTTCTGGAACATTCTAGGATACTATAGAAAATTCCTTGTACTATAGAATATTCCTTGTATATTCTTGTAAATAGTAGAAGTCTCTAGAAAGAGATGATTCTAGAATATCTTCTAGAATCATCCATAGAACTCTATATAAGGTGGAGAGCTTTACTTGCCCATTCATCCATCAAGAGTTCTCTAAGCATTGTAATATTCTCTCTCTAACAATCAAATATTTTTTTTCTCTCTAAAATCTCTAAGTCCCCACTTCCTTTGTGTTCTTTTAGGTTTACTTGAGGGTTCAAGTGCCGCACGGTCTTATCTAAAATCTAAGCCCGTGACACAGGGTTGTAAGATTAGACTATTTATATAAACTCAAAATAAAAAATAAAAAAACTCAACAATGGATTCATAATGTGGGTTATGCTAACATTCTGTGTATAAACTCAAAATAAAAAATAAAAAAACTCAACAATGGATTTATAATATGGGTTACGCTAATATTCTGTGTGTAAGCTCTGTGAGGAAGTTTGGAGGTTTAGCTTTAATGTGCAAAGACAATATTGGTGTGAAAGTGCAGAGTATGGATGATAATATGATTCATATGGAAGTCTTCTTTTAAGGACATGCAAAAAAAATGGGCTCTCACATATATGTATGGTTCTACCTAGCGAGAAGTTAGAAGATCTCAATGGGCTTGCATCAACAAAATAGCTCAAAATATGAATTATCCTTGGGTTATTATAGGGGATTTAAATCTTATTCTTCATAGTTCTGGTGAGAAAAGTTTCACTACTTACACTGCTCCTTTTTATAAATTTGTCTTTGATACTATAGATTAATATGGAGTAGCTGATATCCCTTTCACAGGATCTCCACTCACTTGGTCAAACAAAAGAAAACAAACCAAAAATGTTAAAATAAGAATTGATAGAGCTCTTGCCAACCCATTATGGTTTCAGAACTATCAAACTTCTATCATTTAAAACCTCTTATCTTTTGATTCTGATCATGCTCCAATTCCCTCTATACCGAAAAAGAAATCAAAATCAACCAAAAAACCCCACAAATTCTATGAAGTTTGGTTATCAAATCCTTCATGCAAATAAATCATAAAGAATAGCTGGAATACATCCATCAATGATAAACAATAGCATATTTTTTAAGAAGAATGGAAAACACCACCAAAGATTTGAAAGACTGGAATCATCAAGTTTTTGGACACATCAATTCAGATATACAAAGAGTTCAAGATCTTCTCAACAATACTCAGAATGGCTCCAGCCAAGACAAAATCAGTCAAAAGCTTAGAAGAAAAGTTGGAAAATTTGTACAAAAAGAAAGCTCAAGTTATTTATCAGCAATCTAAGGACAATATACTGAAATTTGAAGACAAAAATTCAAAGTACGCTCATCAGAGAGCTAACTACAGAAGAAGAAGAAGAAACGACATAGATGCTTTACAAGATAAACAAGGTAACTGGCTTTCTTCTAGAGAAGATCTTCAAAATCTTCTTAATAGTCACTTAGCTCCATAACTACTTCAAGTAATCTTCATAAAGATGAAGAGTTTTTAAGTCTTATTTATTCAAGTGTTACTGCTTCTGAAAATGAAAGGCTAATTGCTACTCCTTCCCCTGAAGAGATAAAAAAGATTGTCTTCAAAATTAGATCTTGGGCTGCTCCAGGTCTAGATGGATATTAAGATGGATTTTATCAATATACATGGGATATTGTTGGACAAGAGGTGATTTCTCTAGTGCAAAATTTCTTTATTAAACCGCAATTTCCAGATCAAATAAATGAAACATACCAAGTGTTGATTCTTAAGAAAGAATATGTGTGCAAGCCAGAAGATTTCATACCTAATATCATTTATAAGATCATCACCAAATTTCTGGCTAGAAGACTAAAGATTCCTCTTCCTAAATTAATATCTCATTGGCAAGCTGCTTTTGTTCCTGGTATGAATATTTATGATAACACCATAATAGCTCATGAGGTAGTTGATTACATGAAGAACACAAAAGTTTACCCTGGATTTATATGAGTGAAACTTGACATGCCAAAAGCTTCCGATTAAGTGGAATGGACTTATCTGGATCAAGTTATGATTCAATTGGGTTTTTCTTCAAAATGTGCAGTTTGATTCATAAGTGTATAAGTACTTCAAAATTTTCTCTTATGGTGAATGGTTTTCCTTGTAATTATTTTACTCCTTCAAAGGGATTAAGACAAAGAGACTCAATCTCACGGTATTTATTTATCATTGGAATATAAGGTTTTAACAGACTTCTTACAAATGCAGCTCAGCAGAATTTGATAGTGCTTATTCAACCAGCCAAGCATGGACCTGGAATCACACACTTGTTCTTCACATATGATTGCATCATATTTACTAAAGCTTCTGGTAAAGCCATTCATAACTTAATAAGTATTAATCAGAATTTTTGCTCTGTTTCTGGTCAACTCATAAATTTAGAAAAAGTCAAGTGTACATCTCAGCAAGTAGCGAAGCCAACAAGCTTGTGAGGAAATTTCTAGTATGCTTCACATGAAAAAAATAAATCTTGAAGAAACCTATTTTGGAGTTAACTTATTTACTTCAATAATTAAAGAGAAATGCATGCTTCAACAAGCCAGCTGGGAAGATGAAGTTCAATCCGCAGAATTGGCAAGGAAAGCTCACTAATCAAGCTGGTAGAGCTGTTCAGATCAAATCTACTCAGGGGTCTGTAGCTCAATACCATATTAGTATCTTCAATATGCCTGACAATTCAGCATCAAAGATAAATTGTATACAAATGAACTATTTCTGGAACAAGAAAGACAATAGAAGTGCTTGTCCTAAAGCTTGGAGAGGTGTTTATTTGCCAAATAGATTTGGAGGATTAGGTTTTAAAGACACAAAAAATTTAAATCTTGCCCTACTTACAAGACTAACATGGAGAATGTTAAATTAAGAAGATGTTGAATGGGTTAAAATCTTAAAGCTAAAATTTGTAAAGACAAAGACCCTCTAACAGATTCTCTTACTTCTAAAGATACTTGGATTTGGCAGAGTATTAAAAAAGGTCTGGAATTTATAAAGAAGTATTATACTTGGGAAGTGGGTGATGGATCTGCAATAAAGGTTTTTAAGCATAAGTGGATAGCAAAAACTAAAGCTAATATTATTGATCAAAATGATAATACTGTCAATCTTAGTATGAAGGTGCTGAGTTGATTGATCAAGATTATTAAACTTGGAAAATAAATGAGATCCACAATCTGGTTAACCAAGATCAAACATATCATCCAGTTAGCATCGTTCATAAAATTAAGAACTCCTGCAATCTTTATAATCTTCATGATTGTAGAATTCAGAATAGAAAGATACACATCCAGCAATATTTGCAAAAGCCTCCAGAAAACTGGTTAAAAATTAACATTGATGCTTCAATTATCAATGAGTTCTCTAATGCAGGTTTTGCTCTTATTTTACGTGATCATACAAGTAGCTTTGTAGGGGCAATGGCATACTTTGTAACAACCAGACATATAAACCAAACCGAGACTCTAGTCCTTCTCAAAGCTCTTCAGTGGATTCAAGAGTTAGGACTTACTAAAGTTATAGTTGAAAGTGACAATCAAGTTGTTGTTAAGGGTTGTAATGATAAGATAACAAGTTTCCAGTGGGAAAATCAGAAGTTGTTAAGTGCTTATCAGTCTAAGTTAAGTCAGTTAAACTTTTGTGAAGTTCAGTTTCGTAGGAGAAGTTATAATAAATCAGCTGACGGATTAGCTAAAGCTGCTAGAACTAGACTAGGATCTCAGATTTGGTGGAATGTTCCTCTAGATTTTCTTTTTAAGTCCTTAGTAGGGATAATAGGTAGGTTGTGTCCTCCTGTTTGGGAGTTGTTCTCTGTTGTTCTTTCCTTTCTTGTTTTTGTTTTTTTGCTAAAAAAAGAAACATTTAATACCTGTGAATCTATGGATTATATACAAGGTTAGTGACTATTATATTTTTACAATTTTTTATTTAGAAGTATTAAACAGGGCCGATACGATATGAGTTCGATACACAATATTAAAATCTACCCGATCGAGATTGAGAATTTAAATCGGTCCTTATGAATCTTATAGTTTAATATTTGTCTTGTGAGCTAAAATCTTCCCGATCGAGATTAAATATAGATTGGGCTCAAGATGTGAACTTTTAAGCATACTCTAAAATCCATAATCCGCCTCATAATATAATTTGCCTAATAATAGAAGAACTAAAATGTGACCCAAAATCTGTCCAATGGCCTAAAAGTAAAATTTACCCTGAAACACAAAATCTATATCTTGTATCTCAAATGGGCTTTGTGACCAAAAATTCCGTTCCAGATTTAAAATATGCCACGTGACCTAAATAGGCTTTGTGGTTGGCCGTAGTACTCAAAACTTATTTATTGATATAAAATGGGCCTCGGGTCCACATTTGGACCTAGAGTCCAAAAGATTGCGTTGTGACCTTCAAAAAATCCACTGTAACCTAAATTTAAATCTGCGTAAAATCTATTTCATTCACCCAAAATTGTTGTACGACCAATATTTTTTCTCTCAATTCAAATGTGCCTCGTAATTACGATCTTCCCAGTAATCTAAACTAAAATATGCACAATGATTCAAAGTTTACCCTGCGGTTTAAAATGAGGTTTCTGTAACCCAGACATTTCTCGTCAGTTTGTGACCCAAAAATCTACACAATACTCTAAATTTTTAGGGTGAGCAACAAATCTATGGATGCGGATTTGGTATCACCTGTGTTGAATCCATTATTACAAATTTGAGATATTCACCCGTGTACGGTCCATAACCCGGAGGATTTAACATCCACGGATGAACGGACAAGCTAATTGGATGCAGGTGGATTGGTTGATTTTGTGAGAACATGATATTTGCTGAGACGATGTTCTTGTACTTGATTTTTTTTTCAAAGCAAGCGCCGAAATTAGAATTCATATGTTCAGTAATCATAACAAAGACAAAATTAATGACAAGACCACTTATGGAGCTTTTGTCAATATCAAACTTCATCATGATAAGATTATAACCATTTTGTTAACGTTTTCTTATGTTTAAATATTTTAATGAATTTCATTGATCATTAAACGGTAGAGACTTATGGTGTTGATGGTAAAACTGTTACAACAACTGGAGTATATCCGACATTGACCATTGACACTGGAGAAGCTTTATGTATTCAACAATGAAACTAAATGTGTTAAGATGTCTAGTTAAGGCATGTAGTATGAAAAAAGCTAAAATCAGAAAAAAAAAAATTAGCATTAGTGAATTATAGAAAACCATATATATCACCTACTAACTACTTATAATAATCTTCATACATATATATGTCAAAAATCCCCTCATGTCCAGTTTACTGAAAAGCGGATCAAGTATCTATATGTCAGATTACGGATTAAATCGGATGAAATCAATACATTTAGATATTTTTCTCATACATACAAATGTGTGGAAAGACGACCAAAATGGGCCCATGATCTAATAGTATCTTTTTGCAAGGCCCAAGTTTTTCTTAAAAAAGAGGCTGTCTTATCACCCTAACCATAGTCCAAATTCTGGTTTAGTTTTTGCTCTCTCTACTGTATATACAAGCTGTTCGTGGCAGACAAGGAGCATCTATTGAAAACGTCGTTCAAACGTGTCAGCAATCTAGGACCCCAAACCTTATTTTTCCCATTTATTTTAGGCCAAGAAAATAAAAATAATTCAGATCCGGGAACCCTAATCTCTGTAGTCTGCACCCCATAAATAGGATAAGATATACATTCTAGAGTTTCGAAAGAGGCAGAAGAAGAGCGAGAGAAAAAAAAAAAAGCAGGAAAAGAAAGAAAATTTTTTTTTTGAAGAAGAAATTGACATGGATACTTCCTTATATTCTTTGGTGATGGGTTACCTAGTATTGCAATTGTTCACTTTCTTCCTTCCAGCGATTTGAATGAACTTTGCTTTTCGTAATCCCACCAAAGAATATATGTAAGTACCCCAAATCACCTTATGATGGGATCCTCAAAATAAGCCAACTAGTTATGTGATCATAGAAGGGAGTTGTATGATAATTTCTTAGATTTCTCTTTTTTATTGTTTGATTGTTTAACTGAAGACTGTTAGCAGGTAACTTTCTGAAAGAGTTGTACATGCACTTCATCTAAGAGATGTGATCTTTAAGTGCACGCAGGTTTTGGATCTACAATCAACGAATAAGTCTTGAGGAACTGAACCGTACATCTTTCTTAAGAAACTGTCTGCTACTTTTTCTGAACAGTGGAAGTCAAGCTCGGTTCTTAAAAGAAAAATATAACATGTATAAATTGCTATGGAGATTTAATGGGTTCTAATATTTGTTTTATAGCAGCTCTGCAATACTGGAGTTCTTGTTGCACATCTCATAAAAACATTCAACTAAATAAGAAAAACAATAAAAGTGAGTTCGACCATTACACCAGGCTTAAATGACATGCTTATAACCGGAGAGAAAGTCACCAAAAGAAAACTGATCTGGCCCAAACCATATTTCGGCTTGGAGTTGGGCTTAGTCTGTATATGTAATGTATTGTTGTCTGTTTGATGCCTGATGATGATAATGTTTCCATTTCATCTAGTTTCCTCCACGGATCTTTCCTCTCTGGATTCTTTGCTCATTAGTGGTCTTCCCTAGTCCTGAGCTAGGAGTACGTGCCCTTTTACGTGTAAAAGCAGTGAAGGATGGGAAAGAGGGTTGAGCCAGTTAACAAGGAAATTATTACTATTAACAGTTTATCCACTTATGTTTACATTTCCACCTACATTTACATTTGATGTGGAAAAGTTTTAAGTAAAAAATTTATACACAAACCATTCACTTCAAACTAATAATGAGCGATACAAAATGCAAATATAGTGGAGATAACGCCAATCTAAGATACCTCTATGAAGTTAGAAACTTATATTCTTCGAAAACATATGCCAATTGTATTCTATAAGCATAGGCGCATAGCTCTATAATTTCAAAAAAATTATTTTATCAAACTCAAACACCTAGGTAGACTGGTGTAGACCTCCGCAACATTCCTTCTTTAAAAGAAGAAGCAAAATAGGTTCGTAACTCATGATCGGGCTTAACTTGGCTCATACCTCATGACTCGGACATTACGCCCTGACCACTTTTTAAGATTACAATCTAGTGTCACAGGCACTACATTTGAATGTAACGCAAAAGTAAAATTTTTGTGGCAATTTTTAACCTTAAGTGAAATCTCAACCACTATAGTAAAAGGCGATTCAAATTAAAATGTGAATATATCAGATTGATACAATTCACCATTAACAGTGAGTTACAAAAATTACAGACTTAAGGGAGAAGAAAGCAATTGGAACATGAAACCATGAATTACATATCACCTTCGCTAAGCAACGTTGTAGCTTCCGAAACAGAAATTCGGGTTTCCTTAAATAGTTGATCCATCTCCTATGTTTCAGTTTCCTGCATCTTTCTTAATTCTTCCAAGTTGTTGTTTTCCATCTGAAATTCCTATGACTAATATTAATCATCTTTGTAACTGTCAAAAGAGCACCAGAACAACACCCAGCAACATAAACTTCAATAGGTGAACAACACAGATGCACCCTTAGAATTCACCCTGCACCCGTTTTACAACAATCCACATTCCATCCAGTCTTAGACAGAATTCCGATAATTAAAATGCTTTTAACATGATCTCCATGGACAGTACATGGCAAATACAGAAACAAAACTATGTAATATAGCAAACTGGATGTAATACCTACTCGATGCTTTCACAACCGGTTAGTATAACTCTTTGTCAAAGGGACTCGCCCTCCAGCGGTTGAACAGACACACTCCTATTGGTGAAATCAGATTGTAGTTTATCAATCTAACAAAAACTTGAGTCCCTGAAATGACAGTGGAACAACCATGATCAAATTCTCAAAAAATCTAAAATATCAAGCATATGCACGACATCACAATGAATTTCATATTCTAGCTTTGCCATCATAAAGAATACCATTAATTAACACCACTCTTGTATACTATGCTAAGACTGTTGTCCATGTGAACCACACATGGAGAAAAATAACAAACTTCCACTAATCCCACCTCAAGGGCAGAAACTAAGAGTAAATAATAATATTCAAATCATACAGGAGTACTACATAAAGTACTTTCCTATAATATTAATCCAATATGGGTACGCGTTTGCTTATCGGACTTGTCCAAAGTATCAACTCGATCGATTACTTAAATCCAAAACATAAAATCAATGAAGTTTTTTTTGTTGGTTGAAGTAGCAATCATATATGGTCTTTCTTCAGCATGAAGAGACATATTACAGAGTAAAAATAAGCCAGATCAAGGATATGAATGCTAATTGCTTGGATGCTAAATGTTAATAAAACAAAATATCCTTTAATTCAAGTCTATTATGTCAAATGTATTTTCTTGTTAGTCGATTTTCCTTTTTCTTGTCAGTTTTTCTGAATAACCAATCTTTTATCTTCGACTGCAGAATTTCTTTTTTCTTTGAAAAATATTGTTGAGTTAAAATCTGTTGCATAGAAAGCTTTTTGGAGTAAAATATTGAATCTCAAACTCCTAGCAATCCTAGTTGTTTTTTTGTGAAACTCTTTGATTTTGATTAAAAGTTGATATGATTTGGATTACAATTGTTTTCCTATAATTTTTTGAAATTAAATTGTGTAGTTTAAGACAATATATAACCCGGTTTTAGGTTTTGACGTGTTATATTGTGTTGTGCCAAAAAACAATTGTCTTGTGTCATGTTATGTTGTGTTGATACACACTTATTTTATGTAATATTGGGTTAAACATTGGCCCAAAGCTATAATAGTTTTTGGCTTGGGCTTAGCCTGTGTATATAATGTCTGTTTCTGACTTAGCCGATTGGCCAGTAGGGATAAGCAACGGTTAAACATTGGCCCAAATCTGTAATGTATGGATTTGGTACCACCCGTGTCCAATCCATCCAAATAATGGATTTTAGAAATACATCTGTGTCCAGTCTATTATCTAACAGATTTGATATCCGTGAGTGAGCGGATAAATTAGGTGGATACAGATGGATCGACGGATTCAAATTTAATAACAAAAAACTAAAATTATTTTTAAAACTCATGTTACTGAAATTTAAAGATCATACTATTTATAAGGTATAACCTATAATTTAAGATCAAGGGTGCAGTTCCTGGGTTTTAAAACGACCTGTTCAAAGATGAAAAGGTTAGTTATTTTGGACAAAGTTTTCGTCTAACAAATATTTTTCCCAAGTACTATCATAAAAAGGTTGGTTAAGATGTTGGATCAAAATCATAAAAATTATACAAGACAAGGAGCCTTGTTGAAAACTCTTATGATATTGATGTTAGGGGCTCACCAGCTTTTAAGTTAACCAACAAATTGAGAAATGTCAAATATGACCTTAAGAAATGTAATGTGTCTCATTTTAGTAACATAGATTGATAATAGGTTAAATCTCTAGGGATTTAACTATAAGAGCTTAATATACAGCCTAATTCTCTTCAAAACACTGAGAATATGACTTTTATACTCAAAAGTCCTAAGAAGAATATATTAAAAGCTACGATAAAAACACCAACTTTTATCATTCTCGTGTCAACAAAAGAAGGAATTTTAATCACATTTCTTCTCTCAAATTGGCAAATGGTTTCATGATAGAGAACAACTTGAAGATATTTTAATCAATCATTTCAGTACCATAGGTATCACTTCTAAGCCCGTTAAGAACAAGGAGGTTTTTAATTGTATAACCTCTTATATTATTATCAGTGGAGACAATGATAAATTACTAAATCCAATCGCTCTCCAAGAAATTAAAAAACTACCAAATATATGCCTTCACGATCTGCTCCAGGCCCTGATGGTTTGCTACCTGGATCCTATAAGCAAAACATGGATGTTTTAGAGAATGATATTTAAAACAACGTAAAACATTTCTTTCAAACCAAACACTTTCTCAAGAAAATGAATCACACATATCTTTCTATAATTTCTAAAGCTAATAACCCCACATCTTTTTCTGAATCAGACTCATTTCTTTCTATAATACTAAATATAAAATCATATATAAAATTATTGTTAATAGAATGAAACCTAAGTTAGGAAAATTAATATCTCTATTTCAAGTTGCATGTGTCCCTAACAGACATATACAAGACAATGAGTGATTTCCCATGAGTTGGTTCATTTTATGAAAAAAATAAAAGATAGATCTGGTGTTATGGGTCTGAAACTCGACATGCCAAAGGATTTTGACAGAGTTGAGTGGTTTTTTTTTTATAGATATCCTCAAAGGTTTTGGGTTTTCCTCAGATTGGTGTGACCTAATCTGTCAATGTATTAGTACTTCTAATATTTTAAATTTGCTCAATAGTTCACCTTGTAAGTCTTACAGTCCTTTTAGAGGTATATGACAAGGAGATCCTCTATCTCATTACCTGTTTATTCTCTGCATGAAGTTTTTTTTCAGATATATTCTTCATACAAAAATCTTTCATCTTATTCATGGCATCAAAGTCAGTAAAGAGGCCCCAAACATTGCTCACTTCCTCTTTGCAATGATTGCCTCATTTTTTGTATGGCTTCTCAATCTAAGGCTAATAATCTCATGAGTCTTATCAGAGACTTCAATTAATGTTCTGGTCAAGTAATTAATTTTGAAAAGTCAGGTTGTTTCTTTAATAAAAAAAAGTGCATCCTGATATTTTTGTTTCACTAATAAAAACTCTGGGTGTTAAGAAAATCGAACTTAATAAAAAAAATCTTTTTTTTTTTTTTTTATCTATAGGCCAGTGATTCTTTCAATCATCTTGTGAACCATTTTGACAAGAAAATGGTAAATTGGAAAGGTAAACAACTGGTAGGTCTGTTCTTATTTAACGTGTCTTTAGATGTTCTCCTAGTTATCACATGAACAATCTTTTTTTTTATAGGAAAAAGAGAATATTCAATAAAAAGAGAAGGTACTTAAGAGGGGTACCGCAACCCAATGAATACAAAAGTGAGCAAAACCAACTATAAACCGTTAAAACCGGTATTGAAGTGTAAAAACAAAATCAAGAGTAGCGAAATAAGGAATCCCATAGAGCGATCACCATATTTGCCGTTAGGCCTAACATCCTTGTGTTTGATTCGGCTCAAAAGAACGCTTGAAGTTTAACGTTTCTAATGAGGGTTACCAAACTTCTCGTTTTGTTTTCAAATACTCTTGCATTTCGCTCTTTCCATATGCACCACCATATTACGATCGGTATGTTGTTCCATACTCGGCTAAGTCTTTCGTCTCCCCAATTAAAGCTCCAAGATTTTACGTTCGTGGTGACATTCATGTTATAAGTCCAACGACTACTAAAGCCTTCCGCAAAGTAATCCCAAATTCTCTGGGTCCTCCACCAATCACAAAATAGATACGAGCTATTTTCATCTTCTTCGGGTCCTCCAACAATCACATGAATGATCTTGATCCCAAATAATATTATTAACAAAATTGAATGGTGGGCGAAAAAGTTTCTTGGGGGCATTTACACGAAACCGTGGAAAATATTTGCACTGGCAAAGCTTCTGGTACGTGGGTTAGCTAGGGTTCAGGAATCTTACGTAATTTAATATTCCTTTATTAGCTAAAGTTGATTGAACTCATTCACTATCCAAATGAGCTTTGGGTCACAATTATCAAGTGTAAGCACTGTTAGTAAATAAAAGAAGCATGACACGTGGAAGAAGATCGAGATAGGAAGCAACTAAATTAAAAAGAGCGAGAACCACACAATCAATATTAAAAATATCAAATATCGAAAAGACACGAAGCATCTGAACAATGGATTGCATGAAGGACACATATGATTGAGAAAGTTGAAGTACATCGAATAAAACAAACAGCATTAAATGATGGAAGATCGAAAAAGTAAGAATAATGATTACTTTTTTATCTTGATAATCGAGAAAGTAAAGGTAATAATTACTCCAATTATTTTAATGATCGAGATAATAGAAGTCTAAAAAGATAGGAAGACACGTGTCGAATATATAAGACATCGAACCAAGAAGCAATTAAAAGTGATCTGTCACCTAGTGATCGCACCAGATAAAAGAGGAAATACAAGAACGATGGGTACATCGAAATAAAATGGATCGAACCAAGGAAGAGGCAATCCAAGAATGACGACAAGACTGGATAAAATGACACGAGAGCATCGACCCAAAGTAGATCGATCAAGGAACGATGACCAAACTGGAGAAAATGACACGTTGCACAAAGAGGGACCCAGTAAATAAATCTATAAATAGAAGAAGCCAAACAACAAAGAGAGGTTCGGGAAAAATAGGAAGAAAAACCTCAGAAAGAAAGAAAAGATATTTTTAGGTATGAATCTAGGAGAAGTAATTATATTATGGAAGGATTTTTTGTACTTAATTAATCAATTTGTAAAAATGATAGCTCAAAGATGTTAAATTTGAGTAATCATATGCATCGTACAGAAAAGATTTTATGTTTGGCACAGAAGTGATTTTATAAAATCAATACAAAGATGTTTGGGTGTTACTCGATTTCAACTTTAAATTGATATGTGAGAATATGATTGGTTGTTTAGTCGAAAAGATTTTTTGGCATAAACAAGCACTTTAAGAATTGTCACCCTTTTAATCATTCTAAGGTAAATGAAATTTCCTGGGTTTGGAGGAGTATCTGTTCTGGCATAAAGTTAATAAAAAACAATATCAGTTGGGAAGTTAGGAATGGAAAAGATATTGATGCTTTCACTGATAATTGGACTGAGAATGCCTTTGCTCTTATATGCAAGAATTATCCCAATCCAACCTTCATGTTGCTGATCTCATTGATGAAAATACTAAGCAGTGGAAGATGGATCTTGTAATAAATTCTTTTTTCACTTCTAGTTACTGCCAAATAATTGTGAACACTAGAATTCTTATTTCTGGTAGTGATAGATTAATCTAACCATATACAAAAGCAGGTAATTTTTCTATGGAATCTGCCTAGAAGGTTATTAGTGGTCTAAGTCCAGTATAACTTGCACAATTGTCAGAATTCCAGTACAATTTACAAGTCAAGAAACCACTACACAGTTAATCATTCATTGTCCTTTTGCTAAAGCTGTTTGAATTGCTTCTACCTATAGCCAACATATTCTATGTTCTAATTCTAACAACATCATCAATGGTTGGATTTTTAAATGGCTATCTAGTTCTGTTAATTAATAAAGATATTTCATGCACTGTTTTCACAACTGCATGGTGTATATCTGGAAAGATAGATGTTACAAAGTCTTTCAAGAGAAGAAACCTTAATCCTAAAGTAATTGCTCTTTTTTCTTGCAAACTTATTAGTGATTCCATTCAAGCTTTGCTTGCTGAAAATGAAACTATTTCTCTTCCCTTGAACCTGCCTGTGCCTGTTAATACTTATGATTCATTTACAGAAGGAATGCCATTCCAGTATCTCCTGTGATGCTTCCTTTGACACGGATACTAACCATACTGGTTTGGAATTTTTTATGACTAATGTCGCAGGTTCCAACAAAGGATGCAAAATCCATCAGAGGCATAGCTAAGACTCCAAAACAAGCTGAAAGCCTGACAATCTTGGAGGCTATCACTTGGGCAAGGAGTATGCATCTGAGATACTTATGCATACAATGCAAGGATGTATTGAGATTTTGTGGGATGCAATTCATTATTGACTTTAGTTTCCCTGAGTAACAACTGGGTTTATTATTATTATTATTATTATTATTATTATTGAGATTAATAGATTAGTTAAAATGAACTAAAACTGAAAGTAATTAAAAAAATTTATTAGAGGAGAATCATCGAGTGGTCTGATAGTTTTCATGCTCCTTCCCACTGTCGAGGTAGGGGTTCGAACCCCTTAATGCAAACATACTCTCATTTAAAAGAGTTTGGATGTAATTTAGAGACCACTATTTTATCCTACTAAAAAAAATTATAAGAGGAAGAAACTGGTCAAGAATTTTTGCTGTCTATCACTATATATGCTATTCAACCAAAGATCAAAAATGCAAAAATTCCAAAAGGTAGAATAACGATTTTTTTTCATATGGGCCTATTGAATTAGGCCTGGTCTTATGGGTACTTTCGCTTACACTGTTCATCATACGCTACCCACCTATGAAAACTAAAGTTGATAGTATAGAAATTTGTTTGATAATTAAATATTAATCACGTAATTATTATAAACACCAATCGAAGGAACATGCTCCCGACAGCGGAAATACCGGATCCTTCCTACCATGATTTTGGGTATCGAACGATAACAAACATACCCCTCCCTCGTACTTAACTATACACAAATTGAGGAGTTATGAGGTTAAAGTTGTCATTTAATATGTAAGCACACGTGAAAACTCTAAAAAATAATAATTTAATCATGAAACTGATTAAGAAAATATTCTAAGTACTAATTGTGATTAGTAGCAGCAAATAAGAATGATTCTCTCTTTAATTCCTCTCTCTAATCTACTCAACTCACTAAAACTCCCACGCTCCACATGATTACCAGCTAATTAATGGTACTTATTTAGAGTGCCTCTCACATGGGAGCCAAGTGGGTCACAACCTAACAATAATTAATCTCGACTTGATCATTGTCTGTGCACCAGCTTGAGTTCAATAATTCTGCACAGGCCGTGGAAAATCCCATCAGAAATTATGTGGTAACGAGCAGTTTTTGTAAAAAATAAATAAAATATATAGCACGGATTCTGTTATTTTTAGTGTTTATAAACAGTTTAAATATAATATATAGCTGGTCCGAATTTTTGTAAGGTTTAGATTTGAATATATGAATCTTGAATTTCTTTTGCTCTCATACTATTCGAAGAAGTTGGAACTTTAACTAGTAGCGGAACTAGGAGTCTATTGAGGAGTGATCTTGACTAGATTTCTGTATAGGCTTAAATCTAAAAATTAAACTTAAAATTTTATAAAATATAAAATAGACATGTAAAAGAAATGTTTTTAAGGATTTTTGAAGGGCTAGTTCCGTCCCTGACTTTGACGCATTGGCCGGTGTGTGTATATAATAGTTCGATGTGCCATAAATCAAAGTGAAAGAAGCCTAACACATTTGCATGCAACTAAATCGAGTTTTGCACCCTTTGTTTTCTTAATTATTTTTCCTAAACATTTGCACTACCACACGTGCACGCCACCTCAATCCTAAGAATCATTAGAATTGTTTCCTCTCGTCGAATCTAGGCATCTTCCCAGACCTCACCATAACACTAACTGATCACATAGGGAAAGGAAAAGATCATTCTGATGAACGATTATCGCGGGAGTTAGGTGGTGGTGGTGGTCATGTCAAGCTGTTGCATGTGGGTGGACCTTCGAAGGCGGGTCGTACAGTTTCATATTGTTTATGCATATTTATTGCTCAGACAATCACTTATTCATTAACGGATTGGGTTGAAAGCGTTCTCCAGGCTCCAACCCAATCTTGTATTTGGAAGGGCTGAGTAAAAAGTTAGACAAGATAGGATCATTGAATCAGGGTTATGGTTTAGTCCCCCCATCACTTTGCAGACATGTGAGCATGTACCAAAGTGGGCAAAAAAGGATGGGGTACGTGCTAAATTGTCCTTCCATTATCCAACACACCAACTGACTCTGCACGAAGTATCTAAATTGCAAAATTCTGTTCTTTCAAGTGGCGGTATGACCATCTCATTCTCATCCAATCATCAAGTAGCATTGACCACATGTGCACGTGTGCTTTGCTGTAGGATTGTCGGTCATGACCACGTAAGATCCACATGAGTACTAATGATTGACATAAAAATGCTAAGTGAATGAATGGATGAATGATAATGCTTAGTGGTGGTAGTACAGCTTTGTACCTAACGCTTGGTATGCGTTCAAAGGCCAAGAACCCGACATAGTATCCTTTAATCACCACCAGAATGTGTTTGGAGGGTAAAAATCCATTCCTAATTATTGTGAATAATTCTATATCCATCGAGAAATTTTTTTTAGTGAAATTATTTAAAAATATATATTGATCTAGATTGTAAACCTGTATAAATAAATAAACCCTTTATTTTCAGAGCAATTGTTGGAATTTTCTATTGGATTTCCAAATATTTTTATTTTTATTTTTATTTTAATCTAGAACCGATAGGGATATTAGGCAATAATAAAAATGAGATATCACCCTTGATCTTGTTGGAGTGGCTAATTACTCGAGTACCGTTTAACATTATGATCGAGACATAGGTACATTTTTTTACTATTATCTACACTTGCCTTTTTTTGCAATGTCCCCTCAGGTATTTGAAGAACATATTTAGGAAAATTTTGATTAAGAAAATGTTTCAAAGGACTATATATATCATGTACCTGGTCGGTACTTGATTGATTTGTTGAAAAGTTTATTTTCTTAAACAAATACCAAAAGGAAAGGAAATAGTGGTCCACAGTTCTGAATCGGTTCTCTAATAATTAAGGTGATTCCCCTAGCACATGAGTATATGTAGTAGTGGGTGACCTTAGCCAAGATTTATAGCCTCTTCTAATATTTTTTTGCCATTTGCAATGTGGGTTGATTATTCACATATTTGGTTGACATAATGTTGGATTAGTGTAACAATATCACTAGTTTTAGGACTTCGTGAACATCTTAATCACCTTTAGGTGAAATTTTTATTACTACAGTTATGAGTCTAACTAATTTTAAAAACCGATTTATAAAATTAGGATGGTTCAAAATATATACATTTTATAAATTTAGAAAATCTGTGTGATATAAAACTATACTCAACATTCCCTTTTACACAGAACTGAAACCAAACAACATTCTTACTAGGTGTTTATAATATTGCTTTAAAGTCGGTAATATTTATAATTATGAGACGGGGCTAAATAATACTCTAATTATTCTTTGACACTAGACCCCAGCTAAATTTTTTGACTCCGTCCGATTCTAAAACCTAATTTTTAATAATTAACAAGATGCAAATGGTACAAAAAAGAGTGCTAGTGGTGGTATAAAATGGGATATTTATGTTTGACAACACAGGACGGAAATAAAGAAACTTATAAAATATGCTAAAAAGTACGGAAAATAATTTAACTGTCCTAATAATTTTACATGTTAGTTGATAATTTTATATTGGGGTGGTTAGGTAGAAGCTTTAACTATATATAACAGACACATTATAAATAATAAGATGATCCTCATAACCAGGTTATCATATGAAAAGTAAGATTTGTATGGCCCCAAATAATGCAATTTTTGATTGATTTTCAATTTAAGCAATAATATTTAAATCTCTTTTCTATTTGTTCCAATGTAATGGTAAAAGAAATAATTGGTATTTACATTTACGGTCTTAAATTATGTGCTAATTACTAAAATTATAGAAGAAAAAACAAACATAAATATGATAAGGCAGAGAGAGTTGAGTTGGAGAAAGGGAAAAGAATAGTTTTAGAGAAAAACATAAATTGTGAGAAAATATTAAGAGATGACATTTGTAAAGGATAATTATATTGTTTATACTCCACCGTCCTTTATATAAAGGTGAAGTTTAGGATTTTAATTGTCCCATTAGATATAAAACTCTAAATTCTAGATGATTTTTTCTTCACATATATCTTTATTTATTATACATGGCTGTATGGGTGTTATAATAAATAAATTAATATTTTTTACCTTGGAAATGAAATAATGGGTAAAACAATAATAACAATGTATATTTATAAAATTTATAATTTTTTTATTCTAAGAGAATTGACAAATTCCGCCTCTATATAGGAGACAGAAGGAATACATAATAAAAACAATAAGAAATGCTTCAAAAAAAAAAAAACTACATATAAAATCAAAGGCCTTTTTTTTTCTTTTTCTTTCATGAAGAAGCTGGGGCTAACTTCTCGGAGCAGCTCCAGCTAACAAGACTGGCCACACTGCTGATCTAACCGTCATTCATAATATCAAAATCTAATCTCAGCTATATTCATAGAGGAGATTGGAGAAAACAAGGAATGGCCATCCATAGTATGAGTTGACCCATTATAAAAGCATGTTTGTGAAATATGTGTGTAAAAAGTGTGAGATAAGTGTGTGAGAAGTGTGCTGTGTAAGTGTATGAGAAGTGTGTTGTGTAAGCTTCTATCATAAGCATATATACTACTCTTTCCTATAACAGAAAATAATATCAATTCAATTGATTCAATCGTTCAGCTCCAATGTAGACATTCTCATGAATGTTATCATGGTATTAAAGCTTCAGTCTCAGATTTTCAATTCTGAGGGCGTCGATCCTTGTTCACCACATTGATTCTTCTTCTAAACATCATTTTCTTCACTCACCTCATCTGTTTTCAATTCAGCTGGTTGTTCTTGAAGAATAATGGAGTTTTAGAAGTGAAGATTTGTTTTGTAAGTTGGATTTGATCCTGATCTCTGACTGCAACGTCTTCAAACAGAATCAAGCATGATTCTCAGATTTGGAATTTGGTTTAAATCACTTGAGCTCTTGGGAATTCAGGTTTGTAATTTTATTTTTCATTGAAACTTGATTCTTCTACCTCAACTGCTTAAATCGAATCAACGTTGGTAATCTCGAATCTCATCTTTTGCTTACTTCAAATTTGAGAACAGATGTCCGATTTCTACATCACTATCTCAACAATATTCACTTTCATCATCAGACACTGTTTTCATCATAACTAGTTTCTGTTTTAACCTAGTTTTTTTATCAAGTCCTACTGGTACTGATTCCTGAATCTATTCGATCTGAGCTTGCTAATTTCTGCTACAAGAGTTAGTTAGAGAGAGGCTTAATTTTGTTCCATTGAATAGTGGAGAGAGTTTCTTCTTAAATTCAGTAGAATTTTGGGGTACGTGTGTGTGTTAACTGATTGCTGCACCACTGTGTGCTTAATCTTGCTTTGGTTAGCTCCTCCTCTCAATTTTACTTTGGTACAGTCCTCATCATGTGAGAGGTCATGAGTGAGTTGTCTTTTGCAATTTTAATGATGAAACTGAAGATGATGTTATGGGATTGAAATTGATGAGTTATATAAGTACAAATTGGAGTTCTCTTTGTTGAGTTTGTATATGCTTAGTATACAACCTGGTGATCAGTTTGCATATATGTTCAATATGCAATCTGTTGTTCATTTCTATCTTAGTTAGATCTTTAATTTTAGTTGAAAATAAAAGGATTCAATTCTTGAATCTATTCTTGTTTGGCGAGTAATAAAATTTCTGAGATGGAACATTTAGAGTTGTGAGAGTTGTGTGCTAGTGTGATTGTGTCCAATTCTGAATCTCAAACTTGTTGGTATAACATGGCAGATTGCTTTTGGTCCAAGTACTCTTATGGTTTTTCATCTCTTGCGTTATTCTGGGATAGAGTTGTATGATGGTGCTGCTGCCTGTAGACAAGGCTTTGCTTCTTTGTCTGACTACAAGTTTCTCTTCTTGCATCCACATTTTCTAGTTCATTCATGAATACCACCACAACTACATGGTTTCTTTTGCATGTCGGTTCTCATTCAAGTCAGATTCAAGTGTCCTTCAGTCACTGCATCAGCTATATATATTCTGCTTTAGTTGGTGCTGGTTGGTACTCTACAACAAAATTCAAGTTTGCTACAATATACTTTGTGGAACTCCAACTACAACAGCCACTCCTACTAGTCAGGTTCAGTCAGCAACTTCAGTGCCTCCTGCTGTGTCTCCAGCATCAGTTGTGTCTCAACCACCATCTAATCTTGCATCTGCTCCTGTTTCCACTACCCCAACTCCCTTACAAGGATCAGATGTATATGGTCATGCAACATCAAATCTTGTTGCAGGCAATAGCATAGAACCTGCTCAGGGATCATATGTTTACCCTACTTCACAACAAATGCTTATCCATTAGGGAAACGTTCTTAAAGATGACGCTACAAAGTTGTTGAGAACTGTTTTTCTTGTGTAGGGAAATTAAATGATCCATATGGAAAAGCAGTTGTAAGATAGAGATAAATTGGTAACCTGCTCTGGTTAGCACCCCTGGAACTAACATTTCTTCTGGTCATGGAGTGCAGCTGGTACTTACTTTGCTGATGCTAGTACATAACACTTCACATCATTTGAAATCTCAAGTAGTTTCTACAGACCTCCTTGAGCTTGAGGGAGGGTAAAAGCATGTGTGTGAAATGTGTATGTGTAAAGAATGTGTGAGATAAGTGAGTGAGAAGTGTTCTATGTAAGTGTGTGAGAAGTGTGTTGTGTAATCTTCTATCAGAAGCATATATACTAGTCTGTCCTGTAACAGAAAATAATTCTTCTTATTATCAATTCAATTGATTCAATCTTTCAGCTCCAATGTAGACATTCTCATGAACGTTATCACCTTAATGATCCTCTTATCTTTTTCATGCACTATGGATGAAAGGAGAGGGGCCAAGTGGGATTACCGCTTTACTATACAGTGAGATCCAAAGGGTTAATTTAACTATTTATTTTTGATTAGTTTTGAGTTAAATGTCCATATATTATAACTTGGTGTTAGATTTAACACGTATTACGTGTGTGGGATCCAAAGGGTTCATTTAACTATTTATTTTTTATTAGTTTTGAGTTAAATGTCCATATATTTTAACTTGGTGTTAAAATTGACATGTATTATGTGTGAAAGCCAACGACTACCTATAACATAGTCTATGTGTTAGAGGCCTAAAAAATGGGCTACACATGATCACGGGGCGCATAGAAGATAACTATCGCACTAAATATAAATGAAAAAGTACACTCTATTAATTACCGATTATTTTGAGTTGGATATCCGTAGATGTACCATTTTGTGTAACTCTCTCTATTTTCATCCATAATCTATGATTTTTATGACTGCTCATGGTATCAATTTGTTTGAAGGTGTACAAATATCTATATAAGAGAAAACATCTTTCAACATTGGATTGGGATATCTAAAAAAATTTGGTATTCTTTATTATCAACATTGATTAAGTCAACCTTTTTATAATGATCAAAAGTAGGGTTGTTAATGGGACTAGTTCCTCCCGGAAAATCGTTGGACACGGATCGGATCCGATAAAAGAATACTAGTCCGGATCCTAACGGATTCAGGTTTGGATTCTAATTTAGTGAACCCAGAAGACCCGATAAAACCCTACATACCCGTCAGGTCCAGGTATTTACTGGGTCTACTAAAACCAACTATATTTTTTGTTAATTTTCTTTTTATATATATATATATATATTTTCATGTTGACTTGAATCTAATAATTTTCATACAGTTACTGTTATATCTATGTACGTAAATGTTCTAATTGAAAATTAAATCTAAGAAAATAAATGAATGAAAAAAAAATCAAATAAAACTAGATAAAATCTTTAAATTTTATGTAAAATTAACAAACAAATAAAAATATTCGGGTACACGATATCCGCTGATATCCTACGGATAATACCTGTTAGGATCCGAAAGCTAATCGGGATCCTAACGGTTGTACCCATCAGATACCAATAATGCTAATGAGTTCAATTTTAGGACCCGAAACCAGACTTTATTCATCCAATTCCAATTCGATTCTGGATAATCGGATACCTATTAACAACACTAATCGACAGGATAATTGAACATTTCATAATCTTTCCCAATCGACAAAATATCGAATTATCGACCCCTAAAATGTCAGGTTTAGAAGTTTGATCATCTTTTGTATACATCTTGGATACCAAGTCTGATCATCTTTTGTACACATCTTAAATATCGTCTTCTGTACACATCTTAGATACCAAGTCTGACCATCTTTTGTACACATCATAGATAACAAACTATGTTAATATTTTTTTGCCCTATCTGAAATCTTCTGTATACATCTAAAAATTATAAGATTGTATATACATCTTTTGTATATAAAATCTTTCTTTTTATCTAAGATATGTAAACAAAAGATGATCAGACTTGGAAGAGAAGTATCAGCATGCAAGCATGCAGCGAGATACATAGTATATACCCTCCATTCAAGCACTGTACCCTTTTGGTATGCATACGGTGAGTATATATATACAAAATTTGAAATTAGTTGCAAAAATTACAAACTTGTTGAAATGTGATACGTGGTGAAACCATAATAGGATAAGATTAGAGTTGAGGCAAAAAGGTGGTGGTGGCGGTGGTGGCACCAAATGGGTTGGTTAAAGCATGCATGAGAGGGGAGTTCAAGAAGTGACATTGAAGAATGGGATAAATAGAGGGCTGCTAGGGTCATGTAATCACGTGTATATCACATGGGAGGTACGAGGGGGTATTATGATAAGAATTGTCGGGTTGCGGGACAGGCAATGAAAGATTTCCATATAATTGAGTTTTGAGGGGACACGTGGGACAGGCTATCACACATGCATGGGGACACCATGATCTTCATCATCATCGTCATCGTTCACATGATTGAGGATTTCCTTTTTGGTTTCTATTTTGTGCCTCCTCCTCTCAATCTCTTTGAATATTTAAAAAGGACCTCTTAGAGTTGGTTTATTAGTTTGCAGTCCTCACATAACTTAATAGAGTAAGAAAGTACGATTAGGGTTGCATAGAAAACCGATGAACCGGGTCGGACCGTACCGTACCACTAATGGACCGAACCGAAAATCTAATGGTAATCAACGGTTTTAGATTAAGAAAACCGATTGATTACGGTTCGGTTTTGATTCACTCCTAAAATCGATTAGAAAGCATCGGTTTAAACCGATTATTAAGGACCGTAGGATCTACGTAAATACAGATCGTAGGATCTACGTAAATAACCTACCTAATGTCTTCCACTCTTCCTCCCTGGCTCCCTCATTTCCAATCTTCTTCGTTTTAGTTTTCTCGGCGGCAGAGGCAGAGGAGCACACCAGTGATTCAGTGCACCATAGTCCATCACTCTACCGTCCACGATCATCATCATCATCATCATCATCATCATGTTCTTCTTCTTCTTCTTCTTCTTCTTTCCTATCAAGTTTAACAAGTTCTAACTTCTAAGAACAATCACCACCACAGCAATGGTACCCTAGAAGCTAGATCAGAAAAAATCACTGAGTATTGTTAACTCAATAGGTACGGCGTATCATTATCCCTATTGTTCTTTGATTATGATATTATGTGCTAGAATGTTATAAATGTGAAAATTAGGGTTTATAAAATAAAAAATAATTAGGGATTTTTAAAAATTAGGGCTTGTTAGTTTAATTTAGTTACTAATATAAATTGGGTAAAGGTTATTTTTAACTTTTTTGTATAAAAGAGAGAAAATGAGCAAGGAAAGTTATCCTTGAACTTTCTCTGAAATTTTTGCTCTTTTTGACTTGAATATTTCCTAACCTGGTCCTGGAGCTCCATCAATTTTTAACTGTGCAAGGACACTGACTTTAATCTTGAAACATTATTGTTTTATTTTCATGTAAATCAGATATTGTTGGGAAGAACTAATAGTAGCTTGAAAACAAAAAAAATAATGTTGTAGGAGTAAATTTAGATCGGAATGTCAAAGTTGTTGCACTGCTTGATTGCACCTGTGAATTTGTATTGCATCGTGCATAATAAGAATGCCCATATTAATATGAGTTGATTCGATTAGTCAATTACAACAATCTGATTGACAGCACTTACTCATTCTAAATTATCTTTTCAAGTTTCAGTCGTACATCTGCATTTTAGCTTCGTCACACCAAAATCCTCTTAACTGTTCAATCTCATATTGTCAAAGGAGACACAATATTTTTGGAACTGCTTAGGGAAAATGAACTTCTAGTACTGATAACGTTCTTAAATATTTTAGGTGGTAGAGATTCCGAGAGGGAGCAAGGTGAAATATGAACCCGACAAAAAAACTGGGCTCATCAAAGTAAATCAATATACTTTTATTTCGAGTGAGCTTATTTACTTGAGTTCTGTCTTTGTTGTAAATATCATTTGAAAGATTGAAATTGACTATGTTGTTGTGCAGGTTGACTGTATACTCTACTCGTCAGTCGTGTACACCCACAACTATGGTTTCATCCCACGTACTCTGTGTGAGGATGCTGATCCTCTGAATGTGCTTATAATACCAATGTAAAATTTGGATAAAGATTCCAAGAACTCAGTTTTGGGGATCATGTTAATATCTACGTTTTAACTGATCATGTTAATATCCTTGTTTGACTTAGCTAATGCCAACTTTCTCGTATTGCAGACTTGCAGTTAATAAGTCTATTTGATTTCTGATCATGCACGAATCTAATTCAACACCTTCAGTAAGATTCTGTAATTGCTTAGCTATACACAAAATTTAATTTGGAGCTGTTGATTTGAGTTAGTGTAAATTTGTATTTTAAATCCATACACAAATTTCTTTGCAGGCATCTGTTTCTTCTAATGCAATGCGGCCACCTCCACCTCCACCTAATAAAAGCTCAACTACAGAGGGTGTAATTCAGAGTGCAGTTGGAGATACAAGTGCAGCTGGAGATGCAACTGAAATTGGCACAGAACCACTTCGTAAGAAACGTAAAACCACTTCTGATGTATGGAATCACTTTGATATGGAACCTGAACCTTCTATACATGTTATATGTCGCCACTGTAAAGCAAGACTTCCAGCTGACTCTTTGAAGAATGGGACATCTAGTTTGAATGCCCATAAGAAGCGGTGTAAGAAGTATGCTGGTAAGGATAAAGGACAACAATCACTTGATTTTGAACCTTCTAGGCTAGGAGAGGAAGGAAAATTGGTTGCTGTAACTTTTAGTCAAGAGGCATGTAGAAAAGAAGTGGTTCTATTTGTTATTATCGATGAACAACCATTTAGAATTGTTGAAGGAGAAGGGTTCAAGGAACTGTGCAGGGTACTTGGATCCAGATTTAAAGTCCCATCCCGTATGAATATCGCACGAGATGTATTAGATTTGTATGGTTCTGAAAATGATAAGTTGAAGAAGTACTTCAAGGCAAACAAAGTGAGAGTTTGTCTCATCACTGACACATGGACTTCCACCTGCCAAAATATAAACTACATGGTGGTAACTGCTCACTTCATTGATAAATATTGGAAGCTGCACAAGTTGGTAATTAACTTCTTTCGAATCTTAGGTCATTCAGGTGAGGTTATTGGTAAGATGTTAGAAACATGTTTGCTAGGTTGGGACCTTCATGGCGTTTTTACTATTACTCTTGACAATGTTTGTGCTAATAATGTAGTTGTTGATTATCTAAGAGAGGATGTTCATGTTAATGCTAATGATGTAGTTGTTGATTATCTAAAGGAGCGAGTGTTCAATACAAATGTTGTGTTAAACTCTAAATTTTTGCAAGTTAGATGTGTTGCTCACGTGCTTGCTCTTATTGTGAAGGATGGTATGAAAGTGTATCATTTGGCAATTAAGAGAATTAGGGTAGTAGTCAAGTATGTTTTGAGCTCTCCTACGAGATTGCTTAAGTTTATGGATTGTGCTGCTCTTGAAAGATTGATTGCAAAAAAGGTTTTGTTTTGGATGTTGACAGTAGGTGGAATTCAGTGTACTTGATGTTAGATGCAGCTGAAAGGTATGAAAAAGCTTTTGATAGGCTAGCGCGGGATGATAAGCCTTTCAAGAAAAAGTTCTGTTTCAACGAAAGTACCATTCCTCCAATTTTTTCTGCTTCTACTGCTGCCGTTGTTGATGTTGCTAATATTGATGATATTCTTACTTATGATGCTGATGAGGATTTTTCAACTACTCAAAAGGAAGGCAAGAAGGAGGCCCCTCCTCCTCCTCTTGTACATGCTCCATATATGGAAGATTGGGCATATGCAAGGACCTTTGTGAAATTCCTAAAGGTATTTTATGATTCTACTGTCAAGTTTCCTACTCTACACGTGTTACTTCACATGAATTCTTGTTTAACGTAAGTGTCATTCATCTAAAAATAAACACATGGATAGATAGTCTAGACCCATTTCTCTCTAGCATGGGCCTTAGAATGCGAGACAAGTATAATAAGTATTGGGGGGAATATGAAAAAAATGAACTCTCTCATGTTCATTGCTGTTTTGCTTGATCCACGAAAAAAAGAGAAGGGTTTGAATTTTCCTCTTGATAAGTTATGTATCACGGGTGCGTCATTGCGTCATACATTATCAACTTATGTGAGAACTGATTTTGAGGATCTTTTCGAAGAATACAAGTCTCTTTATTCAAATGATGACCATGCTAAAATGCATGTCAGCATGTGCCTTATCCCAGTGGCCTATGTCCTGCTAGTTTGTGTTATTGATTTTTAAGTTATGTTGATTGGTTGGTCCAGAAGAGTGCTACTTACAACGAAGTTTTGGCTACTTCTATACGTAAATACTTGTCTCAGACTCATAAATGTTATGAGACACAACCCTTAAGGATTTTGATAACCTTGATCCATATTCAGAGGGCTTCAATGTCAAATCTTGGTTTTGTTGTTCCTATGATTGGTATTATGGAAATATATTGCTGACATAAAACTATATATGGATGAAAATAGTTTGTACAAATTATCTTAAGTTTTTGTTTCCTACAGGGGAACTATAGGTGCCTGGAAGAGACAATTACATGCTTATTATGTTTTGGGTTAGTCTATTTAAAATGATTCACAGTGATAGTGTAAGATAAGCATGTGCGTTGTCATGTCCAGATTGATTTTTGTTTCAGTATTCTTCTTGTTAAGTTAGTGTTCCAACATGAGAACTGCACTTCAATTTTTTATAATTTCTGTTGCCAAACATTCACTCCAAGTACAACAACATTGTTCTCTTTTTAGTTGATGGGTTTCGTCGAGAAATACTCAGTTTTCAGTCTCTTATTCTTGCAGATTGCTGCTGTTTTGAGGATTGAGATCAACATGGCTCTTGCTTGCTTGCGTGAAATTGCTTCAGGACTTGATTTGAAGAAGTTTCTTGAAGTGAGTTCAATCACTGGTTTTACTTGTTTATAAACTTAATACATTTGTTTAGGATGAAACCAACTATTATATATATTTAGTGTCTCTACTTGTTAATTATGGTATCTTCTTACTGTTCGATGATCAACTAAATTGTGAGTCTGTGACTGTGCTGTCTATTTAATTGAACAGTTAATTATAGCTAGGGTTATTCTGTTTGCGCAGATGAAATTAACCTTGTCTGCGTAATTTTATAGGCATCTCTGTCTATTGATCTCGACACCTTTTTACTAATTTTGACGGACTATCATCTGGTAGATATTGGATATGTGAACTTTTTAAAATTACTGTGTTCTTTTGGGATCAAACTTAGTTGGATTATCATGTGTATTGTAGTAGTCATGAATATTGTATCCAGAAGTTTGTTAATTTAGAAATTGCTCTGGCTCTGACAGTTCTTTTTAACATTTCCGGTTTACCAAAACCGACCGGTTTAAAACCGAAACCGAGTCGGTATGAAACCGAACCGAATCGAATTTGCTAATAGTAACATTCGGTTTTTAAAATCAGTAAACCGCAGTATTCAATTTCGTTTTGGTTAGCTCAATAACCGAATTGAACCGTACCATATGCATCCCTAAATACAATAAACCAACTCAATCATTCTTTTTGTGTCATGGATAACATAAATCACATTGCAAAATGTATAATTCCCTGCTACAGATTTAAATCATTGTTCCCTGGATACAATAACGTAATAATTACTAATAATCAATATGTCGAATGTGCGTATAATATTCTTTTATTGTTTAATAAAATGTAAAAATATCAAATTACGGTAAATTATAAAGATATTTTATTTTTTCTGCATTTTATTTTCGCTACTCTTCTCAATTTGGGTTATCTATTTTAATCATTTTATAGGTATTTTTAATTAATTTTAATATACTTAAATTGGTCGAGCAAAAAATAAATAAAACCGGTGATATAAAATTATTTTTCTCTCCAATTAATATTAATTTTTAATATTTTAAGTTTTAAAGAAATTGGTTGCCAAAAATATACGGCGACGGTATACAAGCAATGCAAAAGAGTAAAAGAAAAACATATTACTATCCCTGAATCATTTACCAAAAGGGTGCCAAATTTTGATCATTTAAGCAGCAATTATTGTGTTTTAACCAATTAGTACAATTATAGCCTAACAGAACAAAATCATCTGTCTCAATAATGGCACTCCATTAATGATGAACATGATATCTGAAGTACTGGTTTGTAATATTCAAAAAATTGAAGGACATAAAATGAGAATATAGAGTGAGGTGGGAAGTAACTAGGAAAAGTGAAGAAGCTGCTGGCTGGGGGCCAATGATTTGAGAAGAAGTGGGTGTCGGATAAAGTGCAGACAGCATGACACGCACGGCCATGAAGAACTATACTATGTGGGTCCCACTGCTTCTTGTTAAAAAACTTTAACATGAATGGAGTATCTTGTGATAGATTTTATTTACTTCATCACCTCCTTCGCAAGTAGGTAAACATTACCTTTCCATTTTGGATTTTTTTCTTGTGAAGTGAAAATAGAGCAGTAGAAATTCAAATATGTTCATCTGGGGAGAATGTTGGAGGAGACCAGTATCACAAGTACTTATTATGAGATTATAGCATCCAACATTTCGGTTAGCCCTTTTTTTGTTTTGGGTGCCTTAATATAACTAACTTTCTTCTAAATTTTTTTTTCCTATAGTTGTACACATCAAGGGTAAAGCCAGGTTTCGAAGAATGGTTAGGTAAACGAATAATGGGTGTATATTTGAAGAGTGTAAATAGATAAAAGTAGTTTAAATTGGACTTACAAATCATATAAGCTGGATGGACAATTGTATACCCGCCTTTTATTGTGACTCCGTTCCTAGTGTGCATTGCTCCTTTTTCCAAATTGTAAAAAATAAATAAAATACGATGGTATCACCCTTTTGGTTCTTGTTTAGGGGCAAATAACTATGACAACCAAAAAGAAAAAAATAGTTGAGAGTTGAACTCTTGCCAACAAGAGTGGTTATTGTTATCGGTTACAGAACTAGTGTATATCATGGATGTCTAGTGATACATCTAGTCCAACTGATTCCTAAGTCTGTTTTTTTTATAAATTATTTAATTATACCTTCTAAAAAGATGTTATTTTTTAATAATATAGGTCAATATTAGGAATCTTTTATAAGAAAATTAGTAAAATTTAGCAACCAGCAGTCCCTCTTTAATCCAAAAAGAAATTAATCACAAAGGAGCCAAATTTCCTTTGTACTATTACAGACTGCAGGAAGCAATTAATAATTAATAAGACAATGTTAATAGTCAGTTGCAATGTCACATGGTAATGCACTTACTCTGTCTTCCTATCAGCTTTTAACACACCTAAAAGGGACACATTTCATAATCTTTCTAACACAAAGATTCCCCCAATCTTCTGAATTAATCACTACTACTCAACATGCCTTAAACTTTCCTTGTATTTTTCTAGTCAATGGTCAACTAAAAAGTGCCATTTTTGTAGAGTGAAAAAAAGCAAAGGTAAAAGAGAAGGTATGTGGGTTGTTTAAGTAACCATGGTTAACACTTTTCCTAGTTAGCTTCACTAAAGTTAAAGTAACCAAGGGAACATGGTCAGGTAACAAAATTCACTTTTCCTCCTATCAGTTGGATGTAGAAATATGAACCATCAGATTAACACATTTATGCTGATGTTTCAACGGCTCCACATTTTTGTATTTAATCATTGGACACAAAAAATCTAACCATCAAATTAAGACATCTATCTCTGTGTTAATATGTTAAATCATAAGACAAACTGATTTAAACTGACATAGAGTTAACTTGAAAGTTAAATTTGATGGACCATACGAACTGGCCTTAAACTTATGCTTGAATTTTCCGGTCAATGGTCAATTAAAAAGTGCCATTTTTGTAGAATTAAAAAAACAAAGTTCAAAAAAAAATGAGTGTGGTTTGTTTAATTAACCATGGTTAACGCATTTCCTAGTTAGCTTCAGTAGGGTTAAGGTAAACAAGGGAACATGGTTAGGCAAACAACACATCCATGTGTGACAGTGAGTCATTGAATGATGAATTATAATGATGATGATGAGACTGAGAGGAGATAATTAGGGGAGTTGTGGTGGGTCTGACACAACACCACACAACTCATCATCATGATTGATTGAATAGAAGAAAGAAAGAAAGAAAGAAAGAAAGAAAGATTGGACACAAACCCCCTCCCATTTATTTCTCTATATATACAAACACTAATCCTATCACTTTTTTCACATCCCAAACAACAACAAGAAGAAAGAAGAAGAAGAAGAAGAAAAACTCGCATCTTTCACCATAAAAATCACTTTTGTGTGTGTTAATTTCAAAACCTTAAAGCTTTTTCACAATGGTTGGTATGGAAGATTTAGGTTTGAGCTTGAGTTTAAGCTCTACAAATCATCATCACAATCATAATCTAAATGCATTGCAGTTGAATCTAATGCCTACATCTTCACCATTTTCTCATCAACAACAACACCACCAAAAGAGTTCTCCTTGGATGAATACTGATCAAAGTAAGTTTTTTTTTTGTTTTTGTTTTTTCTTTTGAGATCTGTTTGAGAATTTAGAATTTTAATAGGAAACCCATTTTTGGAAATTCTTTTATTGATTTGATTTTATTTTTTTGGGTACAGATTTAGAGATGTATAGAGGTGAAACAAGATCATTTTTACGTGGGATAGATGTAAATAGAATGCCACAGAAAACAATGATATCAAGAATTATTGATAATAATGATGAAGAGGAAGAAGGAGGTAATTCGTCACCAAACAGTACTCTTTCATCTCTTAGTGGGAAGAGGAGTTTAAGAGATCTTGAAGGTGGATCAGAAGAGAATTATGAAATGGAAAGAGCTTGTTCCAGAGGAATTAGTGATGAAGAAGATGGTGGTAGTGATAACCCTAACTCATCAAGAAATAGTAACAAGAAACTTAGATTGTCTAAAGATCAATCTGCTCTTCTTGAAGATAGTTTCAAGGAAAACAATACTCTCAACCCTGTAAGTTCCCTTTTCTGTCTCTCTAGATTCACCAATTCAACAATGACAAGGGCATTTTGGTCTTTTTCGGAACAACACCCTTTTACCTTCTTAAGGGCATTTTGGTCTTTTAGTAATACGAGGGTATTTAGGTCTTTTGGTAGATGATCAAATTTCTAACGAGCTGTTTTATGTGCTTGGTTCACAGAAGCAAAAGGTGGCATTGGCAAAACAACTAAATCTAAGGCCAAGACAAGTTGAAGTTTGGTTTCAGAATAGAAGGGCAAGGTGAGGATTTTTATTAAACAATTAAGGGTGTTTTTGGAATTAAAATTTTCTGACTATGGTTGATTACATTTATACCCTTCTAGTGTTTTAGTTCTGAACTGATCTGGTTTTGTTATTTGTTACAGGACAAAGTTGAAACAAACCGAAGTAGACTGTGAGTTTTTGAAAAGATCTTGTGAGAATTTAGCAGAAGAGAATAGGAGACTGCAGAAAGAAGTACAAGAGCTGAGGGCACTTAAAATGTCACCACAATTCTATATGCAAATGACACCACCAACAACACTCACAATGTGCCCTTCGTGTGAACGTGTCGCAACATCCGCTGTTGATCATCCACCACAACAACATACTCATCATCAGATGATGTCGTCGAGTCCACACAACCACCACCAACAACGTCAGAATGCCCCTGTTAACCATCGTTTCACTACCCCGGCACGATCCATGGCTGATCGATCAATGTTGTCTAGGGCGTAAGTTTGAGTAATTTTCCGGTTTCGTTTATTTGAGTACTCCGGTGATTTTATAGGAGTGTAGGTATAGTTTTCTTATTCTCAGGTCTAGTTAAAGCTTAGTATAGGGTGGTGGTGGTGGTGGTGGTGGTGGGTTTCTATCTTTATAGTAGAGAAGTTGTTTTCTACTTTTGGTGTAAAGTTCTAATTCCAGTTGGTTCTTCTTATGAGCAAAGCTCTTGAGGTTTTCTAAAGTTACCTTGTGTTCTTAATATTTTACCCGAAAAGAAACAAAAAAACTAAAAAAGAATAGAATGAAAAGGATTATTGGTTTTCTTGCCTATACCATAGTCGATTCCATGTCTCTATATAAGAAATCAGTAGTCAATTCCACGGCAACTACATAAAGCGGAACACTGCTCAGCGGTACGTCTCCCCAGGAATGACCAGAGAAGGTCATGGACTAAGCTACAGGCAGCAAGGCAAATGAGGTTTGGAAAATCAGAAGACTGTACCTGATTTCCTCAGCAAGCATTAACAAAGCAATCGATCTCACTGCGGGTTAGATAATTGGTGTTTTGTCATTTAAATGGAGATCTGAATACTGAAATTACCATATCTATAGAGACAGAGCTAAACAAGTCACTCGAGTACACATTACAAGTTTGTGAGTTACGTATTAGTTAGTTGAAGTTGAGCTTAGAAATCTAGGATAATGAATATCACAACAAGCTCAAACATTCTGCACTAAATCCTTTAAATACTGCAATATGATTTTATTGGAACGGGTAACACAATGACTGAGTCATTACAAATGCGTGAGCTAAAATTCACATTCTTTTAAAAAAAATTCAGGCCTAGCCCCAAAAAAACGGACTCCTGAATACTTGTTTGGTTACTTGTGCCTAGAACTGGCTCTGGTAGGCAGAACATCAGTTGAGAGAAACTGTACTCATTCCTAAACTCTAAAGTGTTTGTGAAGCTAAGTATTCGTCCACAAGCTTCCTTGCCAAGTCTACCTGGTTTTTGCACCAACCAAAACAAATTTCAACAATCGAGAAACTTAAGCAAACAGTTATCAGAAGAGGCCGCTAAAGAGCATGCTATATCACTGATACGGTAATCACAGCCTAGATAAGTGATTACGTTAATTAGAACAAAAAGAGCAGTCACAAAGATCTATGCATATACACATGCAACTGGGGAAGAACTTTACCGCTTGACTGCTACCACTGAGGTGAATTACCCTATGGTCTTTCTCACGCATAGGTCCACTGATCTAGAACAAAAATAGGAAACGCATGAAGTAAATTAGGAAAGGAAGATAGAATTCTAAACCAAATTAGTTAGTGTTGCTCTAGTAGTAATTGTACAAGTGAGGGAGGAGACCTTTACTGTAGCTCCAGACACATTTCTTATTCTCGAAATGTTGGACCCACCCTTGCCTATAAAGCCACCAGCCAACGCCTCCAAAATTGTCATCTCCATCGTCATATCTGCATGCATAGATTGAGTGTATCCTTATAATAGTGATCATGAGTGCAAGGATGCAGCAACAAAAATGAATTATATTTTACAGAACACACAGAAATGATCTAATCTCAAAGAAACTGAATAACCTGATCTCGGAGCTGGAGCCACAGCTACAGGTGATATTGAACAATTTGGTACTGAATGACTAACCAGTAATTGAGTTAATCTATTTGATTTGGAATTACATATTGGTCTGGTGGATATTACTTTTACTGCTGGCTTTTCCCTACAAGTGTCGATATGAAAAACAAGAAAGGAGTTAGAAGAATCGACTGCAAGCGGAAGAAAAAGCAAACCAATCGATTGAAAAGAAGTCAGTGCTGCCTGAAACCTTAGTTCACAGCCAATTAACTCCAAGGATTTCAATACTTCGGGGACTTCACCTGATATCTGAGTTTACAGAACAAAAGTACAATAAATACACGCCAGAAGGAAGGAGCATGTGTAAGTGTAACTAAAAGAATGGGTATGTGCCAATACTGTTAAGTGTCAAGAGTGAGCCAGGTTTCACACGGTGACCTTGAGGGACCTTATATGCTCAGATTCCAAAGTGCAAAATCTTATGAAAATAGACAAGCACACTACCGTTCAACAAGATGAGAGCAGATGTCAAAGCTTACTGCATCTATGCAGCGTTAATGTAATTATAGCACAACCTTAGGGATAATTTTTACAACTAGAGTTCATTGTATAAACTTGTCACCAGGGACTTACATTAGCTCAGACCAAAAATCCATAACTGATCAGATGCTTCCGAGAAATCAATTAGGTTAACTTACCATAACAAAATGAATGTAAGAATGAAGTTCAGGAAGCTAGTATATAGTCAAACTCACCTGTACCAAACGATCAGATTCATGAGCAGATGCACATATAGGCAACTGATTCTGAGCCATAATCATGATTGTGGCCCCAGAGAGATTTCTTATTTTAGCAATATTCTGACCTGACTTCCCAATTAGACAACCTGCTTGAGACCCTGCAATTAAAAGCCGGATCGTTTTGGCAACCAAGTGCACTTCACCAATTCTTGGTGGCTCACTATATTCATCAGTTTCCTAATACATGAAAAAAGAAAGGAGAAATCTCGTCATTGTTAAATGTAGCCAGTAGGCTTGTAAAGCATAACTTTACTCAGATATATCCGTTGTTTACCTTGAGAATGACACTGGCAATATGATAAAGTGCCTTCTCTGCTTCAGATATGAAATTCTCTTCATTTGGAGAACTTATTATTATTACACGATCTTCATTTCTCTGAAAACACCGAGTAGGATTTTAAGTGGCATTACAGATGTCAGAATATCTTAAAACTTCACAACAGCTATAAAATATATGCGTGAAGCATTGCCACTATCTCCAAGCAATCCTAGAGCAGGAAATTTCTTCCAAACCCTTCCAAAACACAAATAACCAGAGGAACTCAACAATACTACTCTTATTTAATGGACTCATGCTTTTAATCTTCAACGATTATACTCAAAGAAACAATCGTTTTTTCGATACAAAAAAGTCCTGGTGAAAATTCTACCAACTCAAACACAACAATTAATCATCAAAATGACCTGAAATCATGATTGTATCGAAAAACCCACTTTCACAAACTAACTAGCTATCCAAATTCTGCAGAGGTTAAGTATCCCATGCCAATTCAAGCATTAAACATACCTTAGTGCTGGAATGACTAAGTTTTCACTTCAGCAAATTAAAAACCCCACCAATCACACAACTGTTTTCAGTGCGGCAATTCGACAAATAAACATAAAGCAAGTTCACTAATTTACTCTTATAACCACTAAAAATACTACATTTCAACAGAATTTAGATCAAAAGGTCAATTTTTTAACCACTAGACTAATCAATATAAGCTTGTATGAATCAAAAACCCTAACTTTTTAAGATTGAAATTGAATTTACTTACAGATATAGAATCAGCAATCTTGATATTAGCTTTAATATGTTGTCTGATTTGACTAATCCTACCACCTTGTTTACCAATTACTCTTCCAATTTGCCAACATGGAACTACTATTCTAAACACTACACAATCATTTAAAGAAGAACAAGAAGAAGTTGAAGAAGAAGAAGACCCATTTCTTCTGCTTCTCTTTGGAGACTGATGAGAATCACCACCACCACCCATTTCTTCTGCTTCTTCTCCTTGCTCACGATTTCGTTTTGTTGATCTCTGTATTTCACCTTCTTCTTCTTCTTTAATATTTCCTTGTTCTGAAACTGAAGTTGAGTTATTCTTTTTCTGCTCTTCTCTTTCTGACATTTTTTAAGACCTTTTTTCAGAAACAGAAAAAAATTTGTGTAATAGAATTTAGAACTCAGAAAAAGGAAAAGAGAGGAGAAGAGAAGAGAAACGGTCAAGACACGTCGACTTAGGTCAAACTTGAATGCGATTCCGTATAACTGTAGGTAACATATAGATGTGTGTCAGTGACATGGAAATTGGAAATGAACAAAATGAGACATTTGGCAAATTTTCTGATGGTCTTTAACCGGATCTGCCGATATGGTTATCAGCTACCGAAGCTGGACTGAAAGGTGGGGTAAAACAGTAGAATGCGATACATATTAAATTTTCTAAGGCCAAGTCCTACGTATATGGATAAGTTGGCTAGTTTAGTATGTCAGGTGATAGGAAAAACTAGCCGCTCCACTAAAAAAAATATAGTAAACGACCTAGATTCTATTGAATTGTAGAGTACTGGTTGCTGGTAATCAAGACTCCACCATTCGGTAGAATCTAGGTCACTAAGGGTTATTTTTACGTAATGGTCAAATTCAAGTTAAAACGAACAAATTTTCCACCACTATATATACACCCAATAATTTCATTCAACTTACACCATTTTTTACACAAATTTCATACCCTCTATCCATTTCTAAGATAAATTTATAGGTTTTTTAATTTTTTAATTTCATTATAGATGGATTATTCTGATCGAGAGGTTAAAATTGTTACGGATCGATTTAAAACACAAGAAACTTATGTTTGAGTGTTGCAACAACTGGATGATGAGTCAGATGAAGATAGAGAACTGACCAACACTATGATACCGGGAGAATCATCGAGGTAGATACAAAGAGCTCCCGAACTAAGAGAAGTATTCATAAGAAGATATGAGTTTCAAGGGAGGGATGATTACCACCAGAAGCTGATGCACGATTATTTCAATGTCGATTGCGTGTTCTCTGATCAAGATTTCCGACGTCAATTCCGCATGGCCTGTCACTTAATGATAAAGATTATTGAAGAGTTTTGTTAGGTACACCCTGAATTTAATTATTAGTTAGATGCATTGAATATTAGAGGTCGTAGTCTAGAATAAAAGGCTAACTCGGCCTCAAGGATTCTAAGTTACGGCCGTCCGGCGGATTCTAGCGATGCATATCTTCGTATGGGCAAAACAACTTCATACAAGTATCTTTCATTGTTTTGTGAATATGATTAATCGTTTTGGTCCAACGTATTTATGAATACCAACAGAGGATGAGAAATATTAAAGTAAAACTAGGATAAGGGCTTTCCAGGAATGCTAGGTAATCTTGACTCCATGCATCAGGTGTGGCAGGGATGTCATGTTTATTGGGACGGTCAATATAAGGGTCATTACCCAAAACCAAATGTTATTTTGGAAGTTGCTTCTACTTATGATTGTTGGATATGGCATGTTTTTTTTGGTATGTCGGGTTCACAAATTGACATAAATGTTATGCACATATCAGCTCTGTTTAAAGACCTCAAGTATGGAATTTTCCCCAACGTAAGGTTCAACATCAATGGAAATCAATATACTCATGGGTATTATCTTGCAGATTGAATCTATCCTAAATGGTCTTACTTAGTTCAAGGAATTTTAACAACCGCCAAATGACTTTTATAAAGGATGTGGAACGGGCTTTTGAAATTCTGAAGCGAAAGTTCGTTATCAGACTATGATGACGTGCATAATTATGCATAACATGGGAATGCATGAAACCCGGTGTAATAGGAATTTGACTAACTACCCAGATGAAAATTTGAGGCCTGAGGTTCAACCAGCAAGAGGGGTACCTTCAAGAAACTATTCTCATTCATAATACAAATTTGTAAGACAAGTTAAGACAATACCCGACAGCGAATCTTGGGACGAGTTTGGAAGATCGGGCAGGTACTGATCGTTTTAAAAAAGTGGTAAAAATAGTTCGTTTGCTGAGACTTGTGAAGATTCGTTTTAGACCTAACTTTGATTTAAACTAGAAAATAAGTATAATATTTTAACAATATTGGGAAGAACAGGAACTCAGGATTCCACCAAAATCACTTCTGAATAATTTCTACAATGATTCTTTAACAATTATAGCTCTTTTATTGACTCTGTTTCTTAGCCAAAAATAGATTTCTAAAAAATTAACTATAAATCACAAGCATGGCGCATCAAAAGCTCTCAAAGTCCCAGCATACATCATCAAACAAAATCACAATTAATTAAGAAAACTCATAAATCAATTAAAATCAATGCAAAAGTCATTAAGAATAAAAAATAATTACCATTCATTCATGAAATATGGCTTCCTCCATTGTCCATTGGTTGGGGTTTAGCTAGACATAGCTTTCTTAAAAGCCATTAAAATATTAAAGAAAATCATAAACTGTTTTTGAAAAGAAAAACTAAACCCTAGTTTTCTATCTGTGAGAAGTTGTCTAGAAAATTGTATCTAGGCTCCCCTTTATATAGGCTTTGGTAACCTCCTCTTGATCAATACAACTCCTAAGTACAAAGACCCATGATCCCCAACCATTTCTTGCACAATAGGTAACTACCGTGTTGAGAAAACGTTGCTTGAATTAGGAGCCAGTGTGAACTTACTTCCGTACATGTGTACCTCCAACTTGGACTTGGTGATTTGAAACCTACTCAGATAACACTGTAGTTAGCTGATAGGCCTGTGAAAATTCCTCGTGGTGTCATAGAGGATGCTCTTATTGAGGTTGATAAGTTTATTTATACAGTGGATTTTGTTTTCCTTGATACCCAACCTATCCATGACGTATATAATCAGATACCTGTGATATTCGGTCGCCCGTTTTTAGCTATATCTAATGCGATCATTAACTGTCGAAATGGTATTATCAACTTATATTTTGGTAATATGACTAGTGAGCTGAATATTTTCAATACTAATAACCAACCACCTGGGCTAGATGAAATGTGCATTGAAGAGGTGAATATGCTAGGAACATTAGTTCAGGAGTTATTACCAAACACTTTGTTAGAAGATCCATTAGAGAAATGCCTAGACCACTTTGGGTTTGATTTTCATGATGCTAGTGTTATTTATGGTTCAGATCCAAATAATTTTAATGATTATTCACCTATTCAGAAGGATGAGAATTTGACTAGAGATACCACTGTTTTAGACGATGTAGAATTTTCTTGTTTTGAAGCAGATAATGGTTTAGAGGAACGAGTTTATCCTGAGAATACTGTTTTAGAGTCCAGCGATTTAGAAACAATAGTCTTAGGTAACAAAGATAGACTCGTAGAGATTTTAAATATGAGTGAGGATGCACCACCTGATTATAACCTAGAAGAAGCAATTGACCATTTTCGGGAATCTGACGATCTAGAAATTAGGGAAATTGTGACTAGTCTATCTAAAGACACTGAAAACTCTAAGTTTGGGGGTGAATATACATTCTCCCTGTGCTTTACCTTTAACTCTTAGAAAGGTCCCTAACTTGGGACTTGACATATGTACCTCTACCATTTTACAGGATCATCTTCAAACTAGATTCTTTGAGCCTATTGATGTCCAGAAAGAAGTTCAGTTGTTAGAAACCCATCCTCTGGTCGATGTGGTTTACCTAGGAAACAATACCAAGATTGACTTTGTTTTCCCACCAAAATTTTTTCTTCCAATGGTGGGAACGTATGAATTTCAAATGTGTCAGTTGTTAAATTTTGACACTATTAATTACTTTAGGAAATTAGAATTGACAAATTTTCTTAAGAATGACCACCTTCATAGTAGTCAATTGTGTGAGTCAAATCTGATTGACTTTGAGGATCCACAATTATTCAGGTTATTATTATGTGCTTCTAAGTTCTTAATTGAGTTATTATAGACTTTACAACCTGATTCTGTTGATCTTGCCTATGAGTAAATCCATCCCATGAAAATATTTTGTCTAGACCCTTTTATAGAGCCTGAACTTGAACCTCAACTAGATGTAGTTGTCTTAAACAAGAAACTAGATAAGGATAAGGTTGTACTTTGTTTGTTCACTTTTTGGACCTGTTGCAGTTTCCTTCTATTTTGGATAACAGTATATTATTCAGATGATCCACAGTTGTTCCGGCTATTGCTGTATGATTTTTTAAGGTGACTAATTCTTTCTTAGTCTGGATGAATACTTTAAACTTAACACTTCTTGGGAGGTAACCCATGCTCATGCGACACGGTAATATCTTTCCTTAACTCCTTTCCTTCGATTGGTAACAGTTTTCCTTGTTCATGTATTTAATTATTCATCTTTAGAACATTGAGGACAATGTTAGATTTAAGTTTTGGGGTAAGGGAGAAACTTTTAGTGAAATATTAAACTCCAAAGTCTAGAAACTTGTGAACAATTCAGGATGAAACTAACCGTTCGAGGTAGATAGAAACTTATCTATTTTTCTATAGAAATTGGTATATGCCCAGATAAATGGTCTATTCATAAAAGGACAGAGTTCGGGTGTTAGAAATAACATGATAGTCGTCACAATATCTCGGAGTCTATCTCGACCATATCACCTTCTGTTTTTCTTTTTGCAATTTTGTTTTTCTCTAAGTGATTTGGTGGGGCACCAATATCGAATTGTTATAGCCGCTTGGATGAAGTAGAGTGTTTGAGATTATTAGACTGTTATTCGGACCAAAAAAACAATCGAGTATTGACACTTTGATAGCAATATGTGTGTGTTCTCCCTGTCTCCATCGCCTAAGAAAGCGTGGAAAACAGGATCCATGAGAATTATCATGTAAGATGCTGATAAGGAGCATGTGCTTGGATTCATTTGATCCAATCATGTTGTCAGTACATTTAAGAAAATAATAAATAATTGTTTTATTTTCAATAAATTGGTCGTTGGGACCCTTGTACATACCAGTTGAGTCGATATTGATATTAGTATTAAGACCAGTGGGAGTGTATCTCAATCCATTAGGATTCATCCTGTTACTGACATTCAGACATATATGGGAAACACCGTTCACCTTAGTCAACATGCGCAAACTTCATTTTATCGATATCCATCTTCTAAATCTTTTCATGTGATTGTACTTTGATAAATTATGAGTATCGTGGTTGAACGATTATCTAAGTAGAGTTTTGAATTCTTGTATGAATTTTAGTATGCTGAGTGCAAACTCGTGTACAACAATTGGACTCATATAAGGTAATGATTTCTATAGCCAAAGAATTTAGTATGCCAACTAAATAGTTTGTTTAGTGTTTACCCTCAATCGTTCACATGTAGCTAGGCTTTGGAATAAAGGTTCTGTGGGTATACCTCTTGTAAACCCTCAGGAGACTATAACTCATCCGATAGGGACACCTATGGGTTTAAAGGCTTGTTACATATTCTAAGTGTAACCGTGTCCTCAACGAAAGGGAGTTGTATTCTACCTTAGGTTAGTTTAGGATATATAGTTTGCTCGAGAACTAGCAAAAGGAAAGTATGGGGGAATTTGATAAGTGCATAATTTATATATTTTAAGTATCATTTCCTTAAACTTATTTGCTAGATTTTGTGTGAATTACTGTGTATTATTATTACTTTTGTAGTTTATGTGTTTTATTAGGTTACATCTCTGAAAGAAATGAAATTGAGCTCTACAAGGAAGAATTGCTAAAGACCCAGTGAAACTCAAACTTTCCAGGATTTCTACCAGCCATCTTGTATAGAATTGAAAGGAGAAGCCAATGCAAAAAGAATGAGGTCATTCCGAGTTCGTATGAAGAAGTTATGAGCAAAACCGCGAAATCAACTTGGATTTGTTATCTGTTGGGCCTTATTGGGCCTGCGCGGGAAGAGAACTAAGAAGCGTTTTGGGCTCGCCTTTGACGTGAAAATTAGGGCTTTTGTTGGTTTTTGAGGAGGTTAAGTCTCCTAATGAGATTGGATTTCCTAATTGGATAAGGATCAAGAGGAAGGTTACCATAACCTATATAAATGGGAGCCTATATACAATTTTCGAGACAACTTCTCACAGATAGAAAACTAGGGTTTAGTTTTGCTTTTCAAAAACAGTTTATGATTTTCTTTAATATTTTAATGGATTTTAAGAAAGCTATGTCTAGCTAAACCCAACCACGGGGACAATGGAGGAAGTCATATTTCATGAATGAATGATAACTATTTTTTATTCTTAATGACTTGCATTGATTTTAATTGATTTATGATTTTTCTTAATTTAGTTGTGATTTTGTTTGATGGTGTATGCTGGGACTTTAAGAGCTTTTGATGCGCCATGTTTGTGATTTACAGTTATTGTTTTAGAAATCTATTTTTGGCAAAGAAACAAAGTCAATAAAATAACTATAATTGTTAAAGAATCATTGTAGAAATTATTCAGAAGTGATTTTGGTGGAATCCTGAATTCCAGTTCTTCATAATACTGTTAAAAATCTTTTGCTTATTTTCTAGTTTAAATCAAAATTAGGTATAAAACGAATCTTCACAAGTCTCAGCGAACGGACTGTTTTTACCACGTTTCTAAAACGATCAGAGACAAAGATGGAATTTCCTCAACTCCACCAACAAGATTAAAATATGTCAATCAAATATAATTCTGAAACTACTCAATGATTTTGTATAACAACCAAGGATAGTATACAGTAACTATTATTAGTGATTGTACGCAGGAGCAATAAGCAAAGCACCGATCAAAAATTGAACAACAAATATAACCCAAATACAGAATTTAAAGTTTTCACATTGTTGGAAATATGGGTTATTAATTACGCTAGAAGATAATTTCGGTAATTCTAAAACCCATGCATTAGAATTTCGTAATGCACACACCTTGTTTGCCACTAAGTCACAGATCCATAACTAATTGTTAACAGATTTTTTGAACAAAAATGATACCAAATTTTTTATAAGATATAAGAAAATGATAAAAACTGAATTTGAAGTTTAATCATCAGTTTAAATGGCAGTAACATCAGACCATGAGTGATTTTCACGGCTATAGACTTTGACCCTGTTCACGGCTATAAAACCCCAAATTTCTCTTGTTATTGCGGCGTATCCATTTTTTTCTTCATCGTTTTCACCAACAGACCAAGACAATCATCACATGTATCTTTTTTTTCTTGAATTTAATTCAAACACAAATTTCAACCAAACCAGTAATTCATTTCACCACCTCAAACCCAATTTCAATCGATCAAGAACATCCCCATTAAACCACTCATCAGATCTTCTTTCTTTTTCCTAAATCCCTAATTTCCAATATCCAATCACCATAGACGAATCAATTATTTCCCTGATCTCCATCTTCCTCCCGAGCATCAAACCTAAAAGTTGCAGACTCACATGGTTCCATCTCGAAATGGAAACTAACTACAGAGGTACACATTTAACTCGTATAGATGGGTATTTTAGGTAGAAAAACTGGAAACTTAGAAAAACAAAACCGAACGATTTGTTTTGTTCGTGTTTAAAACCTTTTATAAAAAGTGGCTGACTCGTGCCTTTTCCAAGAGAAAGTGGATTTTTATGCCCTTTTCCCTATATTTATTTTGTGATAGTTTCATTAATTTATTGAATTTAAAAATAATTTGATTTTTAAATATTAAATATATATTTCTTTTAATGTTGACTAAATATAGACTGAAAGAAAGAATTACAAGAAATTGGATGGGAGCCTAGCAACAAGCATAACTCCAGTTCCTTTTTGAATCACAACCCCTAATCTATGGAAAAGAAAATCTCTCACTATAACATTTGCATCATGGCTAGCCATGCAGTTTCGCAATCTCTTCAGAAAGTCAATGGTATCGCTACCAAGCTCTCCCAGGGTAATATATATTTAGTTTTGAATATATATAATTAATATTAAATTTACTAATAATTTTATTATTTTATTGTTATAAAGTATTATTTTACAGTTATGATATATATTTATTTTTATTATAAATATAATTTTGAGAAACCAAATCAAATTAAAATTTAATAATATTTAATATTTAATAATTAATCTTATATTTTATTATTTTAGACAATAATAATCAATACAACATAATATTGAAAATAAAAAACTAATGGTAAAAACAATTGAGGGTAGTTTTCGTCGTGTATAAAATACAACATGGATAAAAAAAAAAAATCATACTAGAAAATCACTGTGGGCCCATATTTTTTGTTTTTGAAGATTTTAAAAACTTATTTTTTCGAGTTTTTAAAAGTTAAGGAATTTTACAAGTGCTTTTGGTAAAACATTTTAAAAAAGCTTTACCAAACACGTCTACCAAAAATATTACATAATATACATTTTTAAAGTGCTTTTGGGAAAAAAATAACAATATCAAACCCACCCTAATTATTTTCAATTTTACATGCATTATGTTATAGTAAAAAATAAATAAATCATCGGTTAGTAAAAAGAATGAAATGCGGTTTATAAATAAATTATATTTTTTAGCTAGAGTGAGAAAATGAACTGAGTAATTTTAAAACATAAAGTGCAATTTAGTCATTTCGTTACTCCCATGTATATTTACGATATCCCAATTGATAGTGTTCAAGTATATATTGTATTAGATAATCTACAATGTCTTTTAATATTGTGACAATGAATATTTTTTAGAAGCAAAATTGTCTACATATATTCTACAAAATATATGTAAATATAGCGTATGTAATTTTCCGCTTCAGCTAGTTTTTATATATAAATTTTTTTATAACAATTTTTTTTTTACTGAGAATTTATTATCCAGAATAATGAAGTTCACAACCTTTATCCTTACTGTTGGTAATTTTTCTTTTTTTTAAATTTTCTAATTTTTTGTTTCTAGAAATTAATAGCTTCTTCACCTGTATCCAAAAACTCCCTCCCTGCACTTACGGGCTTTCATTTTGCGTGAGTCTAATCATGCCGTATAGACACACATACTTACTAACTAAACAACAAAAATCATAATAAAATATACCCATGACAAAAACAAATAGTAGAAATCTAATTTTTCTACCAATAGAATCATGGAGAACCAGACCTTTTGTTTGAATTAGAGAACAAAAAAGCAAAAAAAATTATAATAATTAAAGTTGAGAGATACATAATTTATAATCACACACTAGATTTTAAAAAACTTTTGCCATTAGATGAATAAGATGGATTGGAAATTTTATATCCATTTTTGTAGCGTTGGGACCTGGTTAGGTACTGGATTTTTAATTCTTATATAAAACTCAATAAAGAAATTGCCTAAGGATTTCAGAAAGGGACAATCAAACCACCGGACCATGCATGACGCATGATGCACTTGCATGTGCTTCCATTGCCAAAAGGCAAAACCTTTCAAAAAAACAGAAATAGAAAACTGAGTCTATGTTTCAACAAAATACAAACCTCAATTTTGTTGGATATGAAAGGTCGATCATGTGTCACTTCACTTCACTTCTGGTTGCAACAATACGAAAGACTAGTACCGTATTTACACGTGCATCGTGGCCAAGGAAAAATTGCTGCCTCTGTTTAAAACCCTATATAAACAAACCATTTGTGAGGAACTTAGTATGACCACAAACCACTACTAACTAGACAAGAGGATGGATGTAGTTTCATTGCTTGCAGTGGTGCCACAATGGTTAGGAGACCAACCAATAAGGGGTTGTTCTACTTCACACTACTTTTCAATCTCAATTCCAGTACTTCTATTCTCTCTTGTCTTCTTGTTTAAGATCCATAGAGTTTGGTACTCATCATCAAAAAAATCCGATATTCGTAATCTACCACCATCTCCTCCTAGGATTCCTATTATAGGAAACCTTCACCAAATCGGAACATTAGCTCATCGATCCTTCCGAGATCTTTCTCAAAAGTATGGCCCATTGATTTTATTACACTTGGGTCAGTCGCCGACTCTCGTTGTTTCATCTGTAGAAGTGGCTACTGAGATAATGAAAAACCAAGATGTTGCCTTTGCAAATAGGCCGTTCACTAATGCTGCTAACGCGTTACTTTATGGATGTACTGATATTGCGTTTGCACCTTACGGCGAATACTGGAGGCAAGTGAAGAAGATTAGTGTTCTTCAGCTATTGAGTGTGAAGAGGGTTCAATCGTTTAAGTATGTCAGAGAAGAAGAAGTTGATGTTATGACCGAGAAAATATCTAGTTCATGCTCATCAAAGAAAGACGGCGAACGAATAATAAATCTTAGTGAAGCACTGCAAACACTCACAAACAACATAGTTTCTAGGTGTGTGCTTGGTGCTAAGTATGAAAGTGCTCATGGGAACAGATTTGGCCAATTGTCTAAAGAGATCATGGAGTTGCTTGGAGCATTTAGCATCGGTGATTACTTTCCATCTCTTGGTTGGATTGATTCTATCTCTGGATTATCTAGCAAGTTTAACAAGGCATTCCAGGAACTCGATATCTTCTTAGATCGAGTCATCACTGAGCATCTCCTACGGCATTCCGAATCACAGGATGACAACGGCCAAGCAGACGATAGTAAGAAACTAGACTTGACAGATGTTCTTCTCCTTTCTCAGAAGGATAACACAAAGGTCTCTCGCAATAACATCAAAGCAATAATCATGGTCAGACCTCTCTCTCTATTTTCGTGTGTGTGTTCTTTTCTTAAGTGGATAGGGTATGTGCCCGCCCCTCTAGCAGTATGGGCTCCCACCGGGGGAGTTCCAGTAACATTAACTAAATCAATTTCATTTGCCATCATTAACAGGATATGTTTGTCAGTGGAAGTCATACATCTGCAACAGCAATGGAATGGACAATGTCAGAGCTCATAAAAAATCCGCAAATGATGAAGAAAGCTCAAGATGAGGTAAGAAGAGTTGTGGGAAACAAATCTAAGGTAGAAGAAGAGGACATTAATCAAATGGAGTATTTGAAATGTATCGTTAAAGAGATTCTACGATTACATCCGCCTATACCTACCTTAGTTCCAAGAGAGTCTCCTAAGAGTACAACCAAGTTAGCAGGTTATGATATTCCTCCAAATACAACAGTTTACATCAATGCATGGGCAATCCATAGAGATTCTAAAGTTTGGGAGAACCCCGAAGAGTTTCGTCCTGAGAGATTTGTTGATAACCCGATTAGTTTCAAGGGACAAGATTTTCAGTTCATTCCATTTGGGTCAGGAAGAAGAGGGTGTCCTGGACTATCATTCGGTATCGCAATCATCGAGTTCGCTCTTGCCAATCTCTTGTACTGCTTCAATTGGGAACTTCCTGCTGGTGAAATTATAGAGGAACTTGACATGACTGAAGCTTCTGGTTTTACTGTTAATAGGAAAACCCCTCTTCGTGTTGTTCCCACAATAAAAATGCCATAGGGCACTGTTAGTAACTGTGGTCTAAAGCATGATCCTCTATTCTTTTGTGATCAAATAAATTTGAGTTGGTAACAAATATTTAGACTTTTGGTGTTATATATTAATAAGTGATCAGGACTGTGTGTGGTCTCTGACAATTGACCATTTCTGTGGTAGCCAGTCTAGTGTGACCTTAACAAGTCTCTGTTCCACCTGACCATGGTGCTTAACTTCCCATACAAAAAAAAGTAAAAAGCTCACCATTTATGCCGGAGTCAGGGCAATTTTGTTATGGGGTCAACCATGTTTAACATTCATTAAAATTTTGATTCTATCAGCCATACAAAATTTTAATTCTACCCTATTTATTTGTATCCACAAAATATAAAAATTATCCTAAAATCGAACCTATTTCTATAAAAAACTAAAATCAAGTTACCGACCCATATACACCCCTTAGCTCTGTCCTTGTCTTTACTAACCATGGTGGAGTTTGATTTTGGCTCGAATTACCAAACATGGCCCTGATCGACTGACTACACAACATTCCGGTTTCTTTTTTCTTTTTAATTGATAAAGATTTTAATGCAAGACAAATTTTGAATTCAGATAATTTTGGTTAATCACCCGGTTAACAATGGGATTACTGTTTTTGGTAGCGTATATATACCACCAGCTACACACCCCATTTGATGTCACTTTATGTACATTTGGATATAACTTGACAAGGTGAAAACCCAAAAAGTTGGTATTAATATTTACTGCTAGAGTAGAGAGTGAGTTTCTCCCAGAAGCCTTGGAACAATCCTCGGATTTTCCATGGATCATCTGTCTGTCCACATGAAGAGAAAATCCCATGGATTTGATTCTCATTGGAAATATATATGAAATATCAAATCTCACCAACAGCTTAGTACTCCCTGAATCATATAACTGTTCCAATCTTATAAATTATAAGTTTTGCCAGCAAATGGTTTCAATGCATCTCTAATATGTAAATGAGAAAAAGAGACGAAGAAACAAGAAATCCTACCAACCAGATTATCCGCAAGAGATATGGCACTAAGTAGTAGACACGTTAGGGCTATTAAATAAAGGCGTAAAACGTGCCGACCTAGGTTCTGTTATGCAAAAAATTAAACCTGATATGTATTTTATGTTTTCCCAATATATATATTTTTTAAATATTTAGATATTATATACATTCCTATAGAAATAAATCTACATAATAAAAATAAAATGTTAAAAATTTATAAAAATAAAACTCTTTTATAAAATATAAATGAATATGATATACTTTATCGTATTATATAGTGCTTTATATATATTATGATATGTTTTATAACATGCTATCCTTCATATTTATTCATATTGTGTGCTATAATATGCCACCATGCCAATTAGCCTGGCCAATCTCAACTAACAATACTACCGTTCTATACGATGTTGTTTTAAATTTTATCCCGCTATGCATGCTGGGACAATCCAATTTACACCTCTAGCTATTAAGTCCCACCGTTCCCACCGCTATTATTATTTCACTTTCCTAGGAAAGTCCAACGGCAACGATGTATCTTTAATTATCAGCTTTAAATGCCACATGGTCCCTCCTCATTTTTAATGAGCCTATGTTTTGGTTCTCCTATCGACCTACCTTAATATTATAGTCCATATACATTTATATCATTTGTCCACTTGCACTGGCTAACACAAACGATCTTTCGTCACTTATATTTAAATCTGTGAAAGCTACGAGCCATTGAAATACTATGATATATTTATATAAAATTATATTCAAATCTTTAAATGCTACGGATTTTTTATCTAGATTATAAATGTTAATTATATCTATGTTTCTGAAAAAAATAATATTATTATTTTTTATTTTAGTTTAAAAATTAGTCAAATTAAAGAAATGAGTATATTTTAGACAGGTGATTGAGATTCTTCAGTAAATTTCTAAGAAGTTTCTCCTAAAAATATTATTGCAATGGGATGCTGAAGATCGTGCAAATGAAATATTGTCCAGCGCAATAACATGTCGACAACTCCAAAAGAAACCAACTCATTATATTACAAAATAATACAAACAGGACAAATACAAGGAGATAAGAAAATCCTCCCATTCCTACCCAATAAAAAAGGACATATCCAACATCAAGTGAAATTCAACTTCTACCACAGAAACACTTTTCTACTCAGAAACTATCAAGAAACCAGAAGGCTAATTCATACCTTCTTCTAATCTACTGTGAGAATTACAGAAATATGATGAAACCAGTAATTTTTGTGGTGTTTTTTGTGTTGTTTTTGATGGGGAAAGGAGCAGATTCAATGAGGTATGAACTTAATAACGAGATAGATGTTCCATTATCAGCCAGTTCTATATGGAAAGTTTACAGTTGTAAAGAACTCCCTAAGCTCATCGTTAAATTACTTCCCCAAGTTTTCGATCGGATCGATTACATCAGTGGAGATGGTGGTGTCGGCACCGTCATCCGCATTGTCTTTCCTCCCGGTATGTTTTGCCTCTTCCTTCCCTTCACAATATTTTTCGACTTAGCCATAACATTTGTTTGTTCGTTGATATGAATCTGTATCTCTGAGTACTTGAATTTGATGATGTTCTTCTCCAGGGGAAGTGCCGCGAATGTACAGAGAGATGTTCAGGAAAATAGATCACGTTAACCGCCTGAAGGAGGTACAACAAATTTCAGGAGGGTACTTAGCCATGGGTGTGACATCTTATGTTGATAAGTTCAAAATCATAAGTACTGGTCCAAATTCATGTACCATCAGATCCACAACGGAATATGAAGTTCCGGATAATCTTGCCGATAAAGTCAACAAACTAATCAGTATCGAAGGTCTTGTTCCGATGGCTCATGCCATTGTTGATTATGTCAAGGAATTCGGTGATTATGGTCAATGCCTCGGGAACGATTTAGCTCATATAGCCTTGCCTGTTTAATGTTGACGATTCACTTGGCCACTTTCTGCTCCAGCTATCACACTGTTTGTTTGTATTTTTCTTTATGAATATTTGGATCTATGCTATGATTAACTCTTTGTTTGATTTCATGAAAGTCTCTTCCATTTATTAATATTATCATCATGAGATCATCACTGTTTCACATTCAAGCCTTCATTAAAGGTGGAGATAAAAATAAATAATTTATTTTCTACCATTAGTCATAGGTCGTAATAAAGGCATCATATTTAAGTTTAAATATTTTTCTTTTTAATCGATAAAATTTTTCATTAACCGATAGAGCAAAATTAGTAGATGGGCTTTTAATATTTGGCCTGGGAACTCTAATTGAGTTGAACAAAAATTAACACTACTATTTGAGATTTTGAACCATTAATTGCAGCTGCAATGTTTTTTATTATAGCCCATTCCACTGCTTCCGGCACAGGGATTCTTAACTTCCTAAGTTTTTTTTTCAGGGGAAACTATTGCTAGGACTCACAACAGTGCTATTTTGCTCATTATTTCTTATCTAGTTACAAGTAGATTTAACAGTAAACAATCCACTTCTAGTTTTCGTCCATCTAATTAATCCTATCCACACCCTGTAGATGGATTCTTATTTTGCATATGTCTTTTTACAATATCTCTGTTGAATTCAACAAAGTAATATTCTACCATTTAGTATCCTTAGAGCAACTGCAGCGGTTGGACCAGACCATCGATCAAAGACCAAATCTGTTTGGTCGTTTAAAAAAAAAAACGCAACGAAAACATGACTAAATATGATATTACGCTGTTGTAAATAAGCGTTAATTATCAAACGCTATATTAAAGTGACGTATATTACACAGACGTTTAACTAGACAAACGTTATGTTTTTGACGTTCATTTAGATTAGCGTTTTAAACATACGCTCCTGTAATGAAGCGTTATGTACTCAAACGTCAAACGTTACTGTACTGAAGCGTTTTGATATAAAACATAGAAAAACGTCCTAGTAAAGTAGCGTCAAAACTCAAACGCTCTTCTAAAACAACATTTCAAAAAAAAAAAGCCCACATATAACAACGTTTGAAAGCCTAAACGTTGGTGTAGAGGACCGTTAATTTTGAAAACGCTGTTTTAATACAACGTTTCAAAAACGATGTTCTTAATAAACGTTTAATACAACGTTTCAGAAACGTCGTTTTAATACAACGTTTCAAAACAACGTTTCAAAAACGCTCTTTTAATACAACGTTTCAATTCAGAAACGCTCTTTTAATATATTGTTTCAAAAACGTTGTTCTTTAGAAACGTTTTGATAAACGTCTTTCAGAAATGACGTTTGTGTTTATAAACGTCCTCGTACAATGGCGTTTTGGCAAAACGCTGTCTTACATGAGCGTCAGACTATATCTGTTTTGGTCCAGTTTCTTGACTAAACCTGATCGGATACTGTTCAATTTCTGGACCAAATACCACATTTAGTCGTCCGTTGCGTCTCACAAAATCGGACCAAAGAGCATTCCTAGTCTTTGCTCTTTGGTCTGGTCGACCGCTGCAATTGCTCTTATAACATATTTATAGTCCTTAGATAGTTTAAAGATTTAAATATCTGGTTAAATCAGGTCTATCCGTTTTATTTCAGGTTTACCTAATTTTGTTCACAACTAGAGTATAGAATAAGGGGTGTTTTAATTGGGTGAAACTACTAAATTACCTTTAATAGTTAGAATTACATTTTTATCCTTGTCCCTAATACTAAATACTTTTATTTATTTATTTAATATTTATTTTTTAATTTATTTTTTCTTTGGGTTTATTCTTGTATCTCTCGAAACCGATCAAAAAGTGAAAAAAACAAATCAAACCATTTTTTTTAAAACCATTTGCATTTTGATTTTTTTTTAAGAACATCAAACTAGAATCGGTAGATACGATGACACATGTATCTTGATTCTGGTTTGATGCTCTTCATTGATGAAGAACATGAGGAATCGTTGTACATGGGTGTTCATATCAACCGATTTTAAAAAGCTAAAAAACGATAGTTTTTTTGCATAAAAATACGTCTATGTATAATCGGTGGATAAGGTTCCCCACGTGTGCCGATTCTAAAAAATTCAAATTCAAAAGTCTTTTTACAAATTTGTTTACCCAGAATCAGTGGATAAGGTTCCCCTCGTGTGCCGATTCTAAAAAACTCAAATTCAGAAGTTTTTAAAATAATTTTTTTCCCCAGAATCGATAGATAAGGTTCCCCACTGTGTCAATTCTAAAAAACTCAAATTCAAAAGCTTTTCTACATTTTTTTTTTCAAAATCGATGAATAAAGTTTTCCACGTGTGTCGATTCTAAAAATCTCAAATAAAAAGGTTTTTTGTAATTCTTTTTGCCCAGAATAAGTGGATATTGCACTTATTCACTGACTCTAGTTAAAAAATAAAAGAAGTTAAAAAGTTAAAAATAAAAAAATATTAAAATAAAATATAAAATATAAATATAAAAATTAAAAGTAAAATATAAAAATAAAAATATATTTTTTAGTAATTAATTAAATTAATCTAAAAACTAATTTGATGATTAACACTACTTAAATATATTAGCCATTAACTAAAATAGTTGGATAATGGGTTTTTTTTTTTTTTATAATGATTTTATTTTAAATTTTAATGGTAGGTTAAAATAAAACGGATAAACTTAAAATTAATTATATTTAATAAAAATTTAAATTTTAATATCAATAATTCTAAAAATAATAAAAATAAAATGAAAATGTTGTTTTACATTTAATGGAAAGGGAAGCGAGCAGCAATGCTCGTCTCTAAAAATTACTAACTAAATGAATCTTGAAGGGATGGTTGGATTTCCTAGTTTCTCCAATTCTGGTAGATTGAACAAAGTTAGATTTGTTGTTGGGAATTGGGATGATAAAATGAATTGGAAATATGAACTCAAATTTGCTTACGATAATATTATTTTTCTTGATGAAAAAAAATATATTCCTTGAGTTCCGAAAAAATTTATTATGATCAAAATAAAAAAATGATAATAATTTTTTTTTTTAAAATAAAGGAGTATTAAATAAATAAATAAAAAGTACAAAAGAGATTCCCAGTACTCTCATCGCAAGAGCAATAATCAGACAGAGAAGTATAACGAGATGAAAATAGTGACAACTAAATCAGAACCAATAGTGATTAATTTCCCATCTTGTTTGAACTAAATCGGAACTCCATCATGCTTTTAAACTAGCTTTGCCTAATCAGTCAGGGTACGTAGCCATGAACGGACTCAGATGGGCATACAAACTGTGCACCCTGGTTAAGTGGGAGGCGCGCTCGGACTAGCTTCATTACTAACTTATTATAATAATGATTTTTTTTTGGGGATCATTGAGAATTTAAAGGGACCTTTTATACTTAGGCCATACGCTCTACAAAGTTAAGGGGTGTCCTAATATGATGAAATTAATAAATTACCCTTTATTAAATTAAAATATTAGATCCTAACCCTAATGATATATAAATCTAAATTTAAATCTAATTCTAATTCTATTTCTACCACAATTAAAACTCTTTTTTTTTTCCTCTTCATCCTAATCTAATAATCCACTAAAAAGTTATTCCAATGATTAAACCAAACCATGGTCTTGCACAAATTGCCAAAGAACTGATTGATGAAGTGATTCAAGAACTTGTACCACAAAAAGAAGAAAAACCGGTTGTTGATGGTGGAGGAAAAATCGAGACCCAAAAGAAAGAAGCAAAGGATGAATCTTCCAGTTGTAATATTAGAAGGTAATTCCCGACAAATCCATTCATTTCTATGCGTTTTTTGATTGTTATCTGCCTTAAAATCATGAAAATTAGTGTTCAAAAGGTAATATCAGTGAAAAGTTCGGTCAGGATTACCATATTTTATGAGTCGAACTTTTTGTTTGGAAGAACACCAAGAGCTGTTCGGTTAAGAAAAAAAATTAGAATCTAGCCGAACTTTTATTTTTTCATTGATTTTTCAACCGAACTTTTTTGTTTAGTGAAAATAGTTGGAGTTCGGTTAGATCGATAATAAATCTTATTAACCGAACTTTTTAGTCCTAAAATGGGAACAAATTGTTCGGTCAACAATAAAAAAAAATTGGAAGCCGAATATGACTCTGTTTTTGGTAACTTGATAGACACATTTATGTCTGTTATTTGATCCCATATTTATACTGTTAGTATTCAATTTTTGTATTAATAATGATATTTTCTTTATTTGGTAGGCGTTTTCGAATAAACAATCGTGAAAAAATTGGCTAAAAAGTGTTAAAAGCACCCAAGGAAATTAATAAAGGCACCCAAGGAAATTGATAAAGGCACCCATGACTTTTCCTAAAGTCACCCACAAGAATTGATAAAGGCACCCATGCATTGGATAGTGGCACCTCTCTTATATTTCAAATTTTAAATATAAATCTTAGCGGGAACTTCAATTACATTCTGCGTGAATCTGGAAGCAAAATTTGATGAGATTTTTGGTAGTTTAAGACAAGACAACAATATATTCTTACCTAACTAATGAGAGTTGTACAAGTTGGAAAAACTTGAGCCCAACGCAATATCTCTTTAAAAAAGGAAGTAAAAGAGATCTCGGGTTTGATTCAAATTCTGATAAGTAAAAAAGGGAGAGATATTATCTCCTTACGATTTTGACCAAATTTTATTCTTGAGTATAAGAAAAGACAACTCAGAATCGATCAAGAAAGGAAACAAAATCAGAAAAAAATCACCGAGAAGATATTGTTTTGCTACCAAGATTTTGATCATAAATAAAAGATTTTTGAGAGAAAATTTGTAGCTAGGTGTTGTTCATTATAAATAGAGAAGTATTACGAAGAATTAAGGGGGGATGGCAGAGGCCAGAAGCACAAGAAAAAGAATCAAGAAAAATCTTCTTTGTTGCTGGTGAAGAATAAGAAGAACAAAGGCTATAACAACGATTTCTTCAACCTCTCAGCCACGGTTTCTTCAACTGTTTGTACGTTTATCTTCAGTTCGCAACATTTATCTCCAAGCTTTATTGCAACAGTTAATCTATAACGTCCAAAAAACGTTGCACATTCCCTGTTACATTACTTTTAGCTTCTTTTCATCTTTCAAACACTTTTTGAGCTATGTACCAATCTTTTGAGGGTTTTTTGAGCAAGATGAGCTAAACCCCATCACTGAGGCAAGGAGGAAGCCATTTTTCCATAATTAATTGGTAACTTTTAATAATTCTTTTATGACTTTTTTGTATTTATTTTTAATTGAAATTTTGATTTTTCTTAATTGGTTGTGATTTTATTTAATGGTTTATGCTGGGACTGTAACGCCCCACCTCATCATTCTAGGTCGGCCGCCCTAAAATAGAAGTGTGGCACTACCTATGGGATAAAAATAAACACACTCAAGCCTTCAAGCCAACAAATGTCAATCCGGCTATCATGTGGTGTTTTTGAAGAATGATAAAGTTTAAGAAAATCTTATAAAAATGACGTGTAATATAAAATTAATCTGATAAAAGAGAGTCTTAAAAATAAAACAATAGTTCATCTTCGACACGCAGGTCGGATATTTAATTTAAAAGGTAAAAGTCTTACTTAAAGTAAAGAATTCTAGATTTAAACGCAAGTTATAAAATGTTTAAACGTTTAAGCACCTTGAAGAAAAATAAAGTAGCTTTCCGGGACAAAGATCGTTCTACAAGCTAGGTCGCTCCGCGGCTACCGTTCCCTGAAGAATAATAGTAAGTTGGGTCAGACCCCAACTTAAAGTAGATTCTCACACCCTTATGCCCTATACGGATAATTTTAGCAAAACAAGGTTCATGAAATGATTTCGTCAGGTAGAAATGGTTTATAAGAGTGCATCTTTGAAAGTAGTAAGGTCGAAGACCTAAACAGAAATATAGACTTTTAAAATCAAGACAAAACACAAGGCACACAAAACCATTATATATAAAAGAAACGGAAAACAGATTTCCCACCCACGAAACTAATCAACTTCCCTCTCTATAGTTTTGTCCTCTAACTGTACGACGACACATACCGACTCTTGCGTAGTCCACTTAATTCCCTACAGTGCGTAGGAAAATAAGTGTTGTCGACCCCATTCAAGATAATAGATCCATATCTTCTAGGCGACCCCTCGGTCATCGCCCAACAACCTCTGGGAGTCGAGCCAACTACGAGTCTCAAACAGATGTACACATCAATAATATCTTTTTAACTAGTGTTAACTAGTTGACTTCTAATTATCCACTGTAAAATATCATCTATAGCAAGTACAGACATTCATTCTGATATATATATATACTGAGATCTACAGAGCCATAATAAGAAGTAATTCATTCATTCATACTCTCACCACAACTGTGCATCATGTCTTCCGTATTAGACAAAAATAGTTTGTCCGACGGAAAGAGTCGAAAGTGTCTAGAGTGTAAATGTTCACGGCCATCAAATGAATCTAAGCAACATTCAACTACCATCAGTAGGACCGACCACAACAACATAAACCTCTGTATACTTCCTAAGCAAAGTAACTTAATTAAGCCGGGCAATAATCAACTACAGACAATAGGACCGACCCAAAAGAAAATACTTCCCTGCATAGTTCATAAGCAAAGTTAACTTAATTGCTTTCATGCATGTGCACAGAAGTTCTGTTCTCAGTTGTTTTCATCATGTAAATTTGCTCAAGCGGACACTATCCTTTGACTAAAGAGCGTGAAGTAAGCCTCTCCTAGATAACGTCATATTCTAGAGTTGAAATTCAAGAACTATATAGTTTCTACTCCCAAGGGTATGACTTCAGCAAATGGTAATAGGATATGTTCCTATTCATCCTTCATTAAGCTTGTAAACAGTAGAGTCAACAAATCTTGATGTATAGTTCATAATTAACTAAGTTAACTAGACTAGCAAATCTTCAAGTTTGTATCTGTAACGTAAGGAATGAGCCTGGGAGTTTATGTTAACACTTGAGTCACAATATCCCGTGACAAAGCTTGCACAAACAGTCTCAACCTTAACATTTGGACCTGATGGAAATCAATTTTCTTAAACGGATTCAAGGCGACCAGGAACTTAGGAGGCTAAAAGTAAGGCTAACTAGGGCAGATCTTGATTCACCTTTCTAATAAACACATTTTTCAAAGTTGACAGGGTCTTGTTCTTGGTTCACAGTACATTGATTGATGCTGCTGAGGGAACAACAACTGTGAGAGCGTGCAGAGTACTATTTACTACTCTACTGCCAAACGCATTACATGTGCACTGTTTGGGCCAAAATTCTCATCAACCCAAAACAACCAAAATTCATAG
>JAJJMC010000520.1:531111-543311 GCA_023531435.1 Papaver californicum | reverse complement strand
GCATCGTACTTGATGACGTCGTATCGGGACATGGTGACGTCGCATCGTGCCATGACGTCGCCCCGAGAAATGATGACATCGGGATCGTACCATGACGTCGCCCCAAGAAATGATGACATCACTTCGTGGGAGATTCATTTTATCCCTAACATGCACAAAAAAAATTAGAGTCCTGTTCTAATGTCCTCACTGAAGACTGAAGACTGTAATGCCATGTTGTCTTACACACAGGTGGTGGGAAAAACAACGTAGGAAATTAAACATAAACACACTGTAAAGCTACACCAACGATTCTTAAATATTGCAGAACCTGGGTGATCTACCGAATCACGCTAACGCCAAGAATTAATCATGGAATACAGAGTAAATGCACATGTGAATCAAACCATTATATCACCCATCAAGTATGTGAAAGATCTATCATGAAAAACAAATGCAGATGTTGATACACAAGAAACTACTTACAGTTAACAGACCAAACATAATGGGAATAAGGTTTAGAGAACCTACCTGGTTTAAAGCAATAAATCCTTAAGCCGCTATCGACGCTATCGACACCCTTCGATTAAAAAAATCAGTCTTCTTCTGCTTCTCCCTAGGTTTTCAAAGAAAAGGTTTAAGTTCTTCCGAAAACAAATCCCCCACTTACAAAACCCTAACTATCCATAAATACCCTAACTAGTCTTCCTATAATTCCTCCCACTTCTTTTTCCATAAAAACCCGTCAAGACCCACGACCAAAATTATAACTCCTAACTAACTAACTTAGGTTTAAAGCTTAAGACTATCTAATCCCAGGATAAGGGGTATTACAGGGACCTAGAGCTTTTGATGAGCCATGCTTGTGATTTACAATTGATATCTATAAATCTACCTTTGGCAAAAATTATGGTCACTTATTTGAGCTAGAATTGTTTAGAATTATTATTTTTGGAATCAATAAAAAGTGGTTAATGGTGAAATCCATAACCTCCGTATTTGTGAATATTATTTTCATTTTTTGTGTATATTTTCTAGTTTAAAATTAGTTTTTAAATCTAAAATCAATCTTCACAAGTTCGGGAGTTTGAAACTCATTCTTACCACCAACTACAAACTACACCAATTTTTGGCGCCCGACATAGACTTGTTTTTAGATTTGTTTTTAGTTTTTTTTAGGTTAGTTAGTTTAGTTAGATTTTTATTTTTATTTTTTCTATTTTACATTTTTGAATATTTTTCTTTGTATTACAGGTTTTGGATCAAAAAGAAATTGGAGCCAAAAATTATATTGATTGATTAAAGACTTGGAGTCAAAGAGAAATCGAAAAGAACGGAAAAAGAAGATAAATTTATTTTATTTTTATTTTTTTAGTTAATTTTAATTTTTTTTTTTTTTTTTTTTAGAAAATTGTATTAGGAAATTCTTATTATTTTTGTACTTATTTTAGGTTTTTTTTTTTCCTGTTTTTTTTTTTTATTTTTGGACTTTTGACTTTTGGACTTTATTGTTTTTAAACCCTACGGAAGGGTAATTAAATATAAATTGCACAGGGAAGGACGACAATTACGATATTGTCTCTGCTCCTCGGGTTCGTACACTGACACATGAGTCAGTGACCCTAGTTGACTTCAAATCATCGCCCTTCTGGTATGGGAGGTAAAATTCTATCAATCCACGAAACCTCTGCAAGTGGATTTTCGGTATTCCTTCGTAATGCATATATGTTGAGGACTGAATACAGATTTATTTTCTAGTAAAGGGCAAGAACTGACCATATAAGATAAGGACTCCGATTTCATCACCGTTTCCTTCTTGCGCGCTTTAGGAACACGTTACCAAACGCGAACCTAAGCTTAAAATTTTGACTAGAATGAATGTATTGGTTACTCTGTTAGCCTAACTCAAAGTTCAGGAAGATTATTTTAAGTAGATTCGAGCCGCCTTGTAACCCAAGGAAACGTTGCAAAGAGGTAGGGTTATCAAAGTTCCTTAGAGCTTATCCTGTTTCTATTTGACTTAATCTAATTTGGATCACTCTAAGAGATTTGCTAAAACTGTAACTAGTTGCCTTTTGGAAGAATAGAAGCTGGTCTAGAAACAATCTAAGTGGATCCATCATGCTTTTTGTTTACTAGATTTAGTAGGTTTGATTTGGTTGAGTCGGCCTTGTTTGTGTATGTTTAGAGTTGGGATTTATTTTCTTAGATTTGTTATAAATATATTAGAAAGTTTTTGTCAGAAAATGTCGAATTGGTATTATGAGGACCAATACAATGAGTATCCGACTGAATTTCAAAATGGACATTATCTGTACTATCAATATAGTGTGGATATTAGTTGGGACCACCATCAACCTTTTGGAGGTTATTGCTAATACCAAGGTGATTCCAATTACTATTCGTACATACACCCGTCTTATGAACATGAAAATGAGCAAAATTCGAGTTCTTTGTCTTGTAGGGATGCCCTAAAGCAGATGCGATCTAGTACTCCCTATGATGATCCAAATCCATCTCTATAAGAATCACACGAGCAGTTACGATCTAGTACTCCTTATGATCAATTTATCTCTCTAGAAGAATCCCTCAGGCAGTTAACTGAGAATACAAATAGGTTCGTATAAAGTATGGAGGGAATAATTAGTAGTCCAACTCTTTCTCTAGAAGATCCCTCAAGAAGTTAACTGAGAATACAAATAGATTCGTATTAAGTGTGAATGAAATCTTACAAAGAATAATATTGCTCAAAATGATCTTAATTACCAATATAGTGCTCGGCTGTAAAAACAACCACTCGGATGGACCACTATGAATATTGCTACAAATCACATTAGTATCTTAATATTGTAACGCATAGCAACCGATTATAACGTCAAAATATGCGTGTAAGTGTTTAGCAACAGTTTGTCAAAAAAAACTGAACCCGTTTGCAACACTTTTGCTGCTATGCAGATGTTAGAAATTTCTTTAAAGCGTCAAGTACAAGACATTTTTAGAACTTTTCTTTAGAGGCCATTAACTTGCCTTACGAGCATTTTTATGCCACACTTATTCATTGAGAAAGAATGACTCATTCCCATAGCCCTCTAAGTAGTTGCACTTGCACCTCACTAAGTCTTTGAGACGGTAAATTTTGTTGCTTGTCATATCTGGAAATCCGTCCTCCAAAATGTTTGATAATTTTCTGGTGAATGAGTATGGTCGGTCAGAGAAAATTCTTAATCACATAAGTGAATGGAATTTGAACACTGTGATTTTAAATAGGCCTTTTAATCAAAGTGTTACTAGTGAAGGAATTCCAAATGGAAATCTCCAATGATCTCTGTGCCTAAAACAATTTTTGATGCTTCACATGTTTTAGCTACAGGTTATCTAGAATTGGTCTAACATGTACAGATTTGCAGGGTCCTGCTATTGAGTGCGATGCTTGGCCTCAAAAGTAATAGACCCTGAACAAGCCGAGGCAAAAGCTTTAATAGAAGTTGTACTTTGGGCTAGAAAGAAAAGAATAACTAGTATGATCATTATTGGAGGGTGATTGTCTGACAGGGGAAAATGCTATGGATGGAAGTCATCAGTTGAGAAGTGGACTACTTACATCATTAGTGATGCTTTAAGAATAATCATTACTTTTAAGTTTTGAACTTGTAAATAAATCAATTCGATCAAGGTATTCTTTATAAAAATTTATTTGATAATCAAATATTCACAGCACTCATTATTGTTAAACTCCATCAACTCGATCTAAATAGGACGAATTGGTCTTCAATTGTTTCAAACTAAAACAACTGTGGTGTAACCAACATTTTTTCAATGTTATCCAATTTGATCGCGTTTGATCAGTTTTTTTTTCTCTTCAAAATTGATTTGATTACCAAAGATTGATAATCCCAAATTGTTGTTAAACTACATTAAATCGATCTAAACATATCAGTTTTGTCTTCAATTGCTTTAAATAAAAACGAAATTAAATACCGTGGTATAGATTGTTTTTAAAAACTGTGGTGAAACACAAAATCAATTAGACACGTGTATATCTGTTCCAGAGTGATAGGCTTAGCATAGTTCAAGAATTTTAGTCAAAATTAACCTCTACCTCCAGTCCTATCCACAGACTTAATTATTAGAAGATTGAACTTGTTAATCCTGATTTAGCGGATACTGGGATGTCTGTCAAAACTGATTAAGGCCAATAGACAATATAAATTTTGTGTTAAGTAAATCAACAGTTAAATAAAACCGACCCGTGTCGATTTTAATTGGCTTTTCATTACTAATTCAACAGTATGAAAATTACTATCATATTCAAATCTATCAATAATTGTGTTTACTTTTGAGATACGGTTGTTCTTTTCCAGAAATAATAAAACTATAGATTATTTTTTTTGCATTATTTCCAAAAGAGATGATTTTCTAGATTGAACAAGCTAGCTAGACAGCAACTCCAAGCTGATTGATTGGTTAGAGGGAACCCCATCTCTAGTGAAATCTTTTGTTTAGTTAATTAAGAGAGTTAAGTAATTAACTTATTTACTAATCAAACATCACTTTAGAAAACTTAGAATTTCTTTGGAGATTTTGATGATTGAGTCACAAGATTTGGTGACAAAACGCTCATCATATTTTATCAATAACGATACAATGGGTGGTGGTCTAATATCCATATAAGATACCACTGCAATACCACCACCATTCACAACAAAGGAAATTAGGCATAGTCTCACTTCATTTAAGCATGGAGATTCTTCCTTATAACTTCCTTCTACTTCTTCATCTTATTCTCATACCTCTATATTTTCTCAGTACTTTCAAAACCAGAAAAAGTGATGATAAAAAAAAACCCAAATTTCCACCAGGTCCTCCTAAGCTTCCAATCATTGGTAATTTACATCAACTTGCAAAATCTCCTCATCAAGCACTATCAAAGCTATCTAAAATATATGGTCCGGTCATGTTACTACAACTTGGTAGTGTACCAACAATCATAATCTCCTCCGCTGAAGCTGCCGAACAAGTCTTGAAAACACTCGATCCTGAGTTTTGTACTTGACCTACACTAGCTGGACCAAAACGTCTTTCGTATGACTACAAATATGTGTACTTCAACTTTTTAGTACGAAAAGGGTGCAATCTTTTAAGGAAGTAAGGGCAGAGGAAATTGATATTTTAGTTGATTTGATTTCATCTTCTTCTTCAAATACTATTCCGGTTAACGTTTATGAAATGATAACAAATTTGACACATAAAACAATTTGTAGGGTTGCTTTTGGTAGCACTACAACAAATGAGTAATCAATTTGATAATGGAATGCTCATGGAAATTCTTCATGAAGTCATGGATGTTATGAGTGGTTTCTCTGCGGCCGACTTCTTTCCTAAGCTAGGATGGATTATTGATAGGATCACTGGAATCCATGGTAAAACTAAAAAGTGTTTTCATGGTTTGGACAATTTTTTGGTATCCCCAATGTTAATCGTGAGAGACTTTGGCATCAAAATTCATCCAAATTACTAGGTGACACTTCAGATGAAAACTTAGGATGAAGTTACTTTGGTGATCAAATCCCCTGGTAAACAATATTTGTGAAAACAGTTGTTAAAGGTGGAAAATGGGCTTTTATGGTGGGTTTCAAAGTTGTTAAATAAGGAAAACGGGCTGTGTAGTCCCGGAAATACATGGGCCCAAGTGGACATGTGAAAATTGAAAAACAAATGGTACTAAAGAAAATCAAGACGAATTGGACATCCGAATAGGTGGAAATAGTTCCGAGTTGGAGTAATACGGGCGTTTTATCAGTCCCAAATAACATGTTAAAATTCGTAAAAATACTACAACGAATTGTAAAGATCAAGTCTTACGGTGAAATCAAGTTATTCCAAGTGTGGAACAAATGTGGAATGTCAAATATGAAATAAATTATTCTAGCTAATTAGAGTGATTAAAACATTCTCACTCCAATACAAAGAATTATTATCTTAACATGTATCGAGAGATAGAAATTAGCCATTCCCTAATAAGATGATGCTATAAGCCTGTAGCAACAATGGTATATCTATACACGATATCATGATTGACAATAAAAAAAAAAAGTACAGCTTCCCGCATATCATAGTTGGTACAAGGTAAGGTATGATAAAAAATGTGACAACCAACCACTTTCAATATAAGTGAAAGTATAGGTATTTTATTTGTACAGGACTTTCACGTATTGGAGCGAATGGTTGTTGGTGTTGGGAAATAAAAAATGTATGTTACTAAAATTAATGTTTTACTACTTAAATTAATTTTTGTTACTATAAATAGATTGATGGGTGTTTGGATCACTAGTCCAAACTTGGGTGGAATTATAGCCATCCATTTTCACTTTTTAGTGAATGAGAAACCTTTGGTTGTCCCACATTGGGCAAACCAAGGAGCAAGTTCATGCATATTACCACATATGTTCTATATAAGGAAAAGAACTAGTGGATTGGACATGGACTTGGGAAATGGACTAGTGGGCAAATGCATACATGTGCGGTGCTTCGCACCGAAGCACCGCAGGCCGCGGGCTTGCGGGCTTGCGTGTGCTTTTGCGTGTGTTTTTGGCGTGAGCCTTGGTGCGACCGTTGGTGCGAGCCTTGGTGCGACCATTGGTTTAATTCTAATTAAATATTTTACCGTTTGTATTAAATGGAAAAATAAAATCATAAATATTTTAACGTTTGTTTTAATGGGAGTTAATTGTTGAAATTAAATTTTCACCGTTTTAAAACTCAAAGGTTTTCTTCTCCTATAAAAGAACAACTTGTCTAAGGTTTTTTCTTTACCCCAGTCGCAGCCACTGTCCTGACGACTTTTCACCATCTTCCTGCTTTGTTTTGCGCACTAGTTTACTTTTCTTTACTTTCATCTACTGTTAAGTTCACAACGGGCCAACGAGCTTTGCTAGCTGGGTTGGTATCAGGTGATTTTATCCTGAATTCAAGTTTGTCGCTTAAAGGGTATAGCAGCATCTTCTTGAAGGTGTACCTGGCAAATATTGAATTAAGGGCAGTCTGTTGAACAGGCGACTTCACCTCCTTGTTTGAGTGTGTGTGCAGTGTAATTCTAACCCTCCCTTAATCATCTACAAGTTCTTTGTGTCTGTGTTTTTCTGTTACAGGAAGGTACATCTCCAAAAATCTTAACTCAATATCTGTGCATTCAAAAATCTTCTGTAACAATGGCAAAGACTGATATTGAGAGACCTCAGAAGTTTTCTGGTAAGGATTTTAAGAGGTGGCAGTCGAAGATGCTCTTTTTCCTGAGTTTCCACATGCTTGATGTAATAGTATTGAAACCATATAACAAAGCTCTGGATACTCCTGAATCATCCAAGGAAAAAGAGACCTGGACGAGAAATAACTATTTGGCAAAAAATCATATTTTAAATTGACTTGAAGACTCTCTGTATGATTTTTACAATGCTAAAGATGATTTTTCTGCTCACAATTTATGGACTGCACTGCAAGAAAAATATGAAGCAGAAACTGCTGGAAGTAAAAAGTTTCTGGTTGCACGGTTTTTACAATACAAGATGCTGAATGAAAAATCTGTGGTTGATCAGTTTCTAGAATTGCAGAAACTTATTAATGAAATCGTTGCTGAAGGTATGACTATTTCTGAGACCTTTCAAGTTTCTGCTGTGATTGAAAAATTACCAAGTTCATGGGCCGAATACAAGAGAAGACTAAGGCATGAAACTGGTGAGATTACTATGATAGAACTGGGCAAGAAAATACAAGTTGAAGAATTGCTGTGCTCAAAGGACAAGAATGTCTCCTCTGGAAGAGACATGTCAAACAAAGCTCATGTGATCGAACACAAGTTTGCTTCACTCAGTCTGGACCACAACAAGCGCAAGCCTGGCCCTCAAGTAAAAGGTAAATTTCAAAAACCAAAGTCTGCTATTGGTAAGATTAAGGGAGCTTGTTATGTCTGTGGTGTGTCTGGCCATATGGCAATGCATTGTAGAAAACGCAAAGATGCGAATTTTAAGAAACAAAATGCAAATCTGGCTGAAAGTAGTAAGAATGAATTTTCTGGCACGGTGTCTGAGGTGAATTTAGTTACCAATGTGAGGGACTGGTGGGTAGACTCTGGAGCTACCAAACATGTCTGCGGAAGCAAGGATATGTTCACCTCCTACCAGACAGTAGGAGAAGGAGAAAAACTCTATATGGGTAACTCTTCTGCAGCACAAGTTGCAGGAAAAGGAAAGGTTTCGCTGAAGCTTTCTTCTGGAAAAATCCTCACATTGAATGAAGTGTTACATGTACCAGACATCTGCAAGAATCTCATTTCAAGTGGTGTGCTAGATGACAAGGGATTTAAAATTGTTTTTGAGTCCGGGAAAGTGATTATCACTAAGGGTAGGGACTTTGTGGGAAAGGGCTATAAGGCTGAGGGCCTTTACAAATTATCTGTAATCTCTACTGAAATTAATAAAGTTGATTCTTCTTATGTTGTTGTCTCATTGAACATTTGGCATGGTAGACTTGGTCATGTAAATTATAAATCAATGAACAAATTGGCAAAATCTGGCTGCATTCCAAAATTAAATTTGGAATATGAACATAAAAGTGAAGTCTGTGTAGAATCAAAATATGCAAAGAAGCCCTTTCAGAAAAATGTCCACAGAGTTTCTAATCCCTTAGAGTTAATTCACTCTGACTTAGTTGATATGAAATCAATCCAAACCAGAGGTGGGAAAAAATGGTTTGTTACCTTCATAGATGACTGTACTAGATACTGTCATATCTACTTGCTTAAAGGAAAAGATGATGCTCTTGAAGCATTTAAAGTATATAAATTAGAAGTAGAAAACCAGATGAGTACCACCATTAAAACTGTTAGGTCTGATCGTGGGGGTGAATACGTAACTCCTATAGGAGAATTTTGTGCACAACATGGTATAATTCATGAGGTAACTCCTCCTTATTCACCACAATCTAATGGTGTGGCTGAACGGAAAAACCAAACCCTAAAGGAGATGATGAATGCCATGTTAATCAGTTCAGGACTACCGGCGAACTTGTGGGGGGAGGCCGTCCTCTCAGCTTGCTATATCCTGAACAGAGTGCCCCTTAAAGGAACAGAAAAATCACCGTATGAACTATGGAAAGGCAAACAACCCTCTTATGGATACCTCAAAGTGTGGGGGTGTTTAGCCAAGGTCTCTATTCCTCCACCTAAGAGGACTAAAATAGGACCTAAAACCGTTGATTGTGTATTTCTAGGATATCCCGAGCACACCACTGCTTATAGATTGATGGTTGTGAGTTCCGATAACTCAGAAATTGGTGTGAACACCATTATGGAATCTAGAGATGCTTCATTTTTTGAAAATATTTTTCCAATGAAAACTGAATCTCGCGTGATACGTGTAGATCCTCTAGATGTCCCTTCTTCTAGCCATTCATTGCCGGTAGAAGAAGATAAACCCGTTTATGAGCCAAGAAGAAGCAAAAGACCTAGATTAGAAAAATCTTTTGTGCCAGACTTCATTACCTGTTTAGTTGAATCTGATCCACAAACTTATATAGAGGCCATGACCTCGTCTGAAGCTCCATGGTGGAAAGAATCCACTATTAGTGAGATGGATTCTATTATTCAGAATGAAACCTGGGAAATAGTAGATTTACCTCCAGGGAGCAAAACCATAGATTGTAAATGGATCTTTAAGAGAAAACGTAAGGTTGATGGAAGCGTGGAAAAATATAAAGCTAGACTTGTAGCTAAAGGCTATAAACAAATAGAAGGTGTAGATTTCTTTGACACCTATTCACCTGTCACTAGAATAACTTCAATTAGGTTGCTAATTGCAATTGCTGCAATCCATAACCTAGAGATACATCAAATGGATGTAAAAACTGCGTTTCTAAATGGTGAACTAGATGAAGAAATTTATATGGATCAACCCGAGGGCTTTGTGGTGAAGGGTTATGAAAAGAAGGTGTGTAGACTTAAAAAATCTTTATATGGCTTAAAACAAGCACCTAAACAATGGCATGAAAAATTTGATCATGTGATGTTCTCTAGTGGTTTTAAAATAAATGAAGCTGACAAATGTGTTTACACTAAATCTGTCAATGATGCTTGTGTGATGGTATGCCTGTATGTTGATGATATGCTTATACTAGGTACAACCTTAGAAATCATTAATTCCACTAAGAACATGTTGAATGAGAACTTTGATATGAAAGACTTAGGTCCTGCTGATGTAATCCTAGGGATGAAAATTAGAAAGGAGTCTAATGGATTCAGTCTCAGTCAATCTCATTATGTTGAGTCTGTTCTGAAGAAATTTAACCAGTTTGATAGTAAACCTGCAAGTACTCCTTTTGACCCTTCCTGTAGACTCAAGAAAAACAAAGGCACTGGAGTCTCGCAACTTGAATATTCACGTGTCATAGGAAGTCTGATGTACTTAATGAACTGCACGAGACCAGACATTGCCTATGCAGTGAGTAGACTAAGTAGGTATACCTGTAATCCAGGACAAGAGCATTGGGATGCACTTTTCAGAGTGCTGAGGTATCTTAAATACACTTTAAACTTTCGGTTAAGTTATGAGAGATACTCTGCGGTTCTAGAAGGATACTGTGATGCAAACTGGATAGCTGACTCAGAAGAGTCTAAGTCTACGAGTGGATACGTTTTCACTCTAGGCTGTGGAGCAGTGTCTTGGAAGAGTTCCAAACAGACCTGTATCGCTCGATCCACTATGGAATCCGAGTTTATAGCGTTAGATAAAGCAGGAGAGGAAGCCGCTTGGCTAAGATGCTTTTTAGAAGACATTCCTCTCTGGCATAGGACTGTGCCAGCTGTATCTATACATTGTGATAACCAAGCTGCAATAGCTAATGCTAAAAACAGCAACTATAATGGAAAATCCATTCATATAAGGAGAAGACACAATTCTCTAAAACAACTAATCTCAACTGGCGTTATTTCTGTTGACTTTGTGAGGTCTAAGGAGAATATCGCGGACCCTTTGACGAAAGGCTTGTCCAAGGAGGTAGTTAGTAATGCATCGAGGGGGATGGGACTTAAGCTCATCAATTAAAACTTGCCATGAAGGATACTCAACCTTGCTGACTGGAGATCCCAAGATCAAGGTTTTGAATGAGACAACTAATTTGTGGCGGGTAAAAATTAAACACTATCAGAGAATTATTTTCTCTGTCCCTTCCCTATGGTGTAGACGTGATAGTGTGACTGCAAGTGAGGATGACTTAGAGTAAAGTCTTAATGAGTTCTATAGTTTCAATTTAAGATTGAAATGGGGTGTAGCAGTTAAACACTCTTGATAGAACTCACCTATCTGAATGAGGAAGTGGGTCGCTTCCTATGAGAACTGAGCTGATTCTCTAGAGCATTCTGAGAAACGGGATACGTCCAGGGCCAAAACGGACACAACGGCGTGAACTTAACAGCAACTTAAGAGATATCTCGCGTAAGGAGTTATTGAAGAATTACACTAAACGATGGCAGTTCAAGACATCACGTTCACTGACCATCAAGTAGTTCCGGTGCTTCTCACTAAGCAAAGGTTCAATTCCAAATGGTCACCTTTTGCTTAAGAGGTATTTCTCGGGTTTTCCGTTTTTCCGATTTTTCGGTTTCGTCATTCATGTGGGGGATTGTTGGGAAATAAAAAATGTATGTTACTAAAATTAATGTTTTACTACTTAAATTAATTTTTGTTACTATAAATAGGTTGATGGGTGTTTGGATCACTAGTCCAAACTTGGGTGGAATTATAGCCATCCATTTTCACTTCTTAGTGAATGAGAAACCTTTGGTTGTCCCACATTGGGCAAACCAAGGAGCAAGTTCATGCATATTACCACATATGTTCTATATAAGGAAAAGAACTAGTGGATTGGACATGGACTTGGGAAATGGACTAGTGGGCAAATGCATACATGTGCGGTGCTTCGCACCGAAGCACCGCAGGCCGCGGGCTTGCGGGCTTGCGGAGCTTGCGTGTGCTTTTGCGTGTGTTTTTGGCGTGAGCCTTGGCGCGATCCTTGGCGCGACCCTTGGTGCGACCCTTGGTGCGAGCCTTGGTGCGAGCCTTGGTGTGAGCCTTGGTGCGAGCGCCTGCGTGTGCACACGAGTACCCATCAATGAGAAAACGTTTCTTTAATTCTAATTAAATATTTTACCGTTTGTATTAAATGGAAAAATA
>JAJJMC010000520.1:507458-530711 GCA_023531435.1 Papaver californicum | reverse complement strand
AAAGGGTATAGCAGCATCTTCTTGAAGGTGTACCTGGCAAATATTGAGTTAAGGGCAGTCTGTTGAACAGGCGACTTCACCTCCTTGTTTGAGTGTGTGTGCAGTGTAATTCTAACCCTCCCTTAATCATCTACAAGTTCTTTGTGTCTGTGTTTTTCTGTTACAGGAAGGTACATCTCCAACAGTTGGCTCAGCTGTCTCTTTGTAGCTGACAACTACTGTCGTTTTTTATATTCAATATGTATTGTCACAGGGCGCACAGAAATCATGACATCCCATATGTGCTACCTTATAAGAGGGCATTTCCAGCACCACCATTCACAACAAAGGAAATATAGGCACTAGGCATAGTCTTACTTCATTTAAGCATGGAGCTTCTTCCTTATAGCTTCCTTCTACCTCTCCCTTTACTTCTCCTTCCTTTATATTTTCTCTTTACATTCAAAACCAGAAAAATTGTTGATCAAACTAAATCCAACTTTCCTCCTGGTCCTCCTAAGCTTCCAATCATTGGAAGCTTACATCAACTTGGAAAACTGCCTCATCAAATACTACATGAACTATCGAAGGTATATGGTCCGGTCATGCTTCTACAACTTGGTCGTGTACCAACAGTCGTAATCTCTTCCGCTGAAGCTGCCAAACAAGTCTTGAAAACACTTGATCATGACTTTTGTACTAGGCCTCTACTTGCTGGACCGAAACGTATAATTACTTGGACATCGAATTTGTACCTTATGGAGAATACTGGAGGAGAGGTTCGTAAAATATGCGTGCATGAACTATTGAGCGCGAAGAGGGTGCAATCTTTTAAGGCAGTCAGGGCAGAGGAAATTGATGTTTTGATTGATTCCATATCACCTTCTTCTAATACCAGTACTCCTATTGATGTTTTTGAGATGTTGACAAGTTTTACTCATAAAACAATGTGTAGAGTTGCTTTTGGTAGCACAACCGGCCAAAGTAAGAACCAGTTTAATGGAAGACTTACAAAATTCCTTGATGAGGCTTTGTCTGTATTGGGTTGTTTTTATGCCACTGACTTCTTTCCTAAGGTAGGTTGGTTTATTGATAGGATCACTGGAACCACTGGTAGAATCGAAAATGTTTTTCATGATTTGGATGAATTATTTCAACAAATGATAGAGGAACATCTCAACCCAGTGAGACCGAAACCGGACCATGAAGATCTCATAGATGTTTTGCTTAAACTAGAAAATGATCAAACCAGTACGACTCGTCTTGCAGATGACAATATCAAAGAAATTCTTATGGTAAATTGTTTTTCTTTTCTTCTTTTTATTTCCAAAATAATCTGTATCTACTTGCAGCATAAACTAATGAGATTTTATGAATCAAAACAACCAGAACATATTTCATGCAGGAGTTGACGCACCATCTGTAACAGCGAACTGGGCAATGACTGAGCTGGCTAAAAATCCAGAAGCAATGAAGAAAGTTCAAGGAGAGATTAGAAGTCACGTGGGATCGAAAGGAAAGGTAGAAGAATCAGACCTTGATAATTTTCACTTCTTAAAAATGGTAGGTAAAGAGACTCTAAGGCTACACTCAGGAAATCCCTTGTTGCTAAAAGAAAGCATGAAACACAGTAGGATAGACGGATACAATGTATACCCAAAACAACGGTCCTAATAAATGCATGGACAATCGGAAGAAATCCAAAGTATTGGCAAATGGAGAGGAATTTTTGCCAGAGAGATTCAAAGATAGTTCTGTTGGGTAATTGGCACCCGAGCGCAGCGGAACACCGGATCACAAAGGGCAATTGGTGATTTGAATCAAACATGGAGAAACAATAAGAGAGATAAAAGATAAACAAGCACACAACCACAATACAAGATATATGTGGTTCACCTTTACAGACTACATCTATGGCCAACACCACCAGAAAAACTTTCATTACAATCAAAGACCATTACATGCTCTTGTCGCAACTTATTGAAGAAAACCCATAGAAAAAGAGTTAACAAGACATACCGAGAACACCATTGAAAAAACCTTAGAAATCAACTCTCTAAACCATTCTTCAAACCAGCCTCATGTCTTCTCTTCCACATCTTCTTCACAGCTGCCACTAACAGAGGAGAAACTTGGAAACTCTCTAGAAACTCCTAAAACCCTAAACATTATAACACCAAAATCCTCACTCTACAAGTTTTTCTCTCACACTAATATTGACCTTCACGGTAGCACTCACCCTCCCTATCAAAGAGATCAAAAACCTAAGCACAAGGCTTTATCACTTTTCTCGGTTGGAATGAGACTCAAACTTAACCCTTAAGAAACCCTAACTTTAGGAACAAGTTTCCCAAACTTGGATCTTAAGTTCCTAAACTTTAGGAACAAGTATAATCAAGCAACAATGATAAAATCATTATAATGTAGCACACAATCACTCATACAATTTCATTCATATACATTCAGCACACAGTACAGCAGTTTTCTCTGAATTAGATTTTTCCCAATCATATATACTTGATGGGTACAAGCTCAAGTGGAATTTTCTTATGAATAATAAGCCCTGCTGATTTTTCCTCCATGGTTATGTTTTCCTTCTTCATACCTTTTGGCAATTCCCAATCGAATGAGTACAACACATTAGCGAGAACAAGCTCTGTTAACACGATTGCCATATTCATTCCTGGGCAACCCCTTCGACCTCCCCCAAAAGGTATGTATTCAAAATTCTTGCTTCCAAGATAATCAATAGAGCTATCCTTGAACCTCTCTGGATAAAAGTCTTCTGAGTTTTTCCAATATTGTGGACTCCTCCCAATTTCCCATACATTTATTAGAACCCTTGTTTTGGGGTATATGTCGTACCCATTGATCTTACTATGTTTCATGCTTTCTCTTAGAAGCAATGGAGCTGGTGGATGCAACCTTAGAGTTTCTTTAACTATCATTTTTAAGTATGGGAAATTTTCAAGGTCTGATTCTTCTACCATCCCTTTTGATCCCACATAGTTTCTTATCTCTTCTTGAACTTTTTTCATTGCTTTTGGATTTTTAGCCAGTTCTGCCAATGCCCAGTTCACTGCTACAGCCACCGAGTCTACTCCACCAAGAAATACATTCTGGTAAAAATATGTGTACCATAAGATTATTCTAAAAATTTAGAAACTAAGAAGCAAGAATCAAAATATGTAGAAAAAAAAAGTAGAAAAAAACTGAAATTAATTACCATAAGAATTGCTTTGATATGATCGTTTGTGAAATGAATCGTACTCGTTTGATCCTTCTCTAGTTTAAGAAAAACGTCTATGATATCTTCGTGCTCCAGTTTCAGTCTTTCAGGGTTGACATGTTCGTCTATCATTTGTTGAAAATATTTGTCCAAATTACGAAAGCATTTTTCAGTTTTACCGTAATTTCCAGTGATCCTATCAATAATCCAACCTACTTTAGGAAAGAAATCTGCTGCAAAGAAACCATTCAAAACAACCACGAGTTCCATAAGAATTTCCGTGAGTGTTCCACTTCCATCATCAAATTGGTTCCTACTTTGACCAGTTGTGCAACCAAAAGCAATTCTAGAGATTGTTCTGTGTGTGAAACTTGTTACCTTTTCTAAAACATCAACAGGAGTAGTATCTGAAGAAGATGATATGGAATCAATCAAAACATCGACTTCCTCTTCCCTGACTACCCTAAAAGATTGCACCCTTTTTGTACTATAAAGTTCAAGTACACAAATTTTTCCAATTTCTCTCCAGTACTCTCCATATGGGCAAAAGGCCATATCTTTGTAGTTATACGAAAGACGTTTTGGTCCAGCAAATTGAGGTCTGGTACAAAACTCAAGATCAAGTGTTTTCAAGATTTGTTCGGCGGCTTCAGCAGAGGAGATGACGAGTGTTGGTACACTGCCAACCTGTAAAAGCATGACAGGACCATATATTTTAGATAGCTTTGATAGTGCTTGATGAGGAGGTTTTGCAAGTTGATGTAAGTTACCAATAATTGGAAGCCTAGGAGGACCAGGTGGGAAGTTGGGTTTGCTTTGAATATTTCTACCTTTGATTATGATGAAAATACATAAAGGAAGGAGAAGTAGAGGAACAAGCAAAAGGAAATTATGAGGAAGAGTATTATTCTCCATGTTGAAATGAGGTGAGATCATGATCTGTTTTGGTGTTCGTGGTGGTGTTTTCATGTTCTCTTATATTTATTCAAACACCTGGTATGTGATAACTAGCATAACTATTCATCTCTGTGGATAATGTCATGCTATATTGTGGTGCATATTGAAGCCGTATACGCAATAAGGATTTTACAGTAGTATTATTTTCTTTACTTGTCGGTAAGCATGGATAAAGTCTTTGCACGTTTTCAACTATTCCAATGCTTTGTTTGAAATTTACCTTCTTTTTTCTTCTGGGAACCTTAAATTATACTCGTCTTTTAAAAGTTGAGCTATTCTAAGTTTATACAATTCTTAAGATAAGGAAAGTGGAGAGATATTATTCTTAATTATTTTTTACAATTATATCCTTAGAATAATAAAATAATAAAATTTAGAAATAACATACTTTTAAACTATGTCACAGATATTTATAAATTTTTTTATGATTAAAAAATATTTTAAAACATCTACGTAACGAATATAAACATAACTATTTAATTATACATATTTCTCGTACTAATAATAATAATCAATTAAATTTTATTTTTATAGAAATATTAGTTTGTTTAATGAAATAACTCAACTTTCAGGAAATAAAATTTTAAAATAAATAGTTCAATTTTTAAGAAACAGAGGGAGTATCATTACACCAAATCCAGAAATTTGCAACATTTAGTTTTCCAGCTTTGAGACACATATATGTATAACACATGTTTATATGTTGCTTATGAAACTTATACGTCGCATTAATTCATTAATTATCGGTAGGAAAAGGATAATTTATGTACTTTCCAAATTTGATGAAGGGTCAAAATATCATTCGGACATTAAAATATTTTTGGAGTAAATAATTTTTTTTCTCATTTTTCTCCGACCTAAACTTTTATTCCCTTCTTTCCTCTTTTTTTTGTCGGTCCCTTGTCTCATCTCCTTCTCTTCTCTTTTACAGATACATAATGAGTAAACCCTAAATCCTCAACTCTATCATGTTTTATTAATTATCCCAGACACTAAAATCTAAAACTCACAAAGAAGATTAGATTTTGATGAAAAAATAAAATTTTTTTTATTAAGATCAGTTCATAAGTAAATCTGAATTTTGTCAAAACCAGCTTTTAAGATTTCTGTTGAATGGTAATCATACCAGTAGTTATACCTATGGATCTTGAACTTGGTATTATGGATTCACTTAGATCTGGTCCTTTTAGTCAGATCTTTGGACCTGATTTATTTTCGGTTAATCTTGTGCTGGTAATAACTAGGCTTTAGGTCATTATACCGAAGGTGCTAAGATTATCTTTGGAGATTTCTGGTATAATTTATATTCAATAGATTTAATTTTTTTTGTTAAGGTATTTGTTGGTATCAATAATGAGTTTTAAAAAATCTGTTTTAATTCTAGGTTTTTTTTTTTGTTTTTCTATTATTTTGTGGTTGAAATCTACAGCTTTTTGTTGTTGTTAAAGTGGTAGTACTGTGAAATATGAGCTAGTTTAATTACTTTTAATGAGGAAATTAGGGATTTTCATTTTTTCTTAATTCTATATGTCTTGTTGTTTTTTGTAGGTGTGGTCGACTGCTAGAGCAAGCTGACTTTTCTACCTTTTTGAATAGATGTACTCAATGTTGTTGAAGGTGGCATGTGCAGAGATAAATAGAATATGTTTTTGCAGCTGAAAGATTATCCTAAAAGCGGTTACTATCCTGTCTTCTTTTTATCATCTTTTCGCTTTGTTTTACGCAGTAGTTTTTTTTTCTCTTCTAATCCCTATTGCTAAGTTCAGAGAGTGGGTAGCTTATGTTGTGCTAATACAAGCTATATCGGACAGTCTTCGCAGTTAAAGTTTAGCATTGCTCACTATTGAGTATACCCGCGAACTAATGTATTAAAAAAACTTGTTGAACGTGTGATTCTACCATCGTCAAGTTGTTTGCAATGGAATTATTTTATTCAATATTTTATTATTATTTGATACATCTAATGTTGTTTATTTATTGTTGTAAGATTCCAATATTTTAATACCAAAGTCTCTCACGATTAATATAGGGGATACCAGTAACTATCAGAGGGTTACCAATCCAGTGATCCAGGAGTCAGGATTGTTTTGTTTGATCAAGTATACATGAAATGTGCATGGGCTCTATGACAAAGGAGTTAGACTGTAAGTATATGCACCTGACAGAGACATACAAGATCCTGCACATAATCAGTTGATTTGCTTCCGGTGAATTGGAAAATAATTAAACTCTTTTTTCAAGAAATAAACAAGCATTCAGCTTACAATTCATGCATATTTAGCACACCATAATAGTTATCTCTAATTAATCATACTTTTCCCAGTCATACATACTTAACGGGCACAAGTTTAAGTGGATATTTCTTATGAAGACTAACCCCTTGTGATACCTCCATGTTGATGTCTTCCTTCTTCATTCCTTTTGGCAATTCCCAATCGAAAGCATACAATAGATTGGCAAGGACGAGCTCTGTTAACACAATCGCCATATTGATTCCAGGGCAAACCCTTCGACCTCCCCCAAAAGGTATGTACTCAAAATTTTGACTACCCACAAAATCAATGGAGCTATCTTTGAACCTCTCTGGCAAGAATTCGTCTGGATTTTGCCAATACTGTGGACTCCTCCCAATTGCCCATGCATTTATAAGGACCCTTGTTTTGGGGTATACGTCGTATCCATCAATCTTACTGTGTTTCATGCATTCTCTTGGAATTAGCAATGGACCCGGTAAGTGCAGCCTTAGAGTTTCTTTAATTACCTTTTTTAAGTATTGGAAATTATCAAGGTCTGATTCTTGTACCTTCCCTTTTGATCCCACATGGCTTCTAATCTCTTCTTGAACTTTTTTCATTGCTTCTGGATTTCTTGCTAGCTCCACCATTGCCCAATTCATAGTTATAGCTGATGTGTCTACTCCAGCAAGAAATACATTCTGATAGTTTTTATTCAAAAAATCCATCATAACATTAGTGTATGCTCAAGTACGTAAAAATCTTTGGAACATAAAATAAAATGGCAGCAAATTAAGAAAACTAGTTACCATAAGAATTGCTTTGATATGGTCATTCGTAAGACGAATTGCACTCGTTTGATCCTTCTCTAGTTTCAGCAAAACGTCTATAATATCGTCGTGGTCTGGGTTCTGTCTCTCCGGGTCGAGATGTTCGTCTATCATTTGTTGAAAGAATTCATCCAAATTATGAAAACATCTTTCAGTTCTACCATGACTTCCGGTAATCCTATCGATAATCCAACCTACCTCGGGAAAGAAATCGGACGCTGAGAAACTACTAAAAACGACCATGACCTCATAGAGAATTTCCGTAAGCCTGCCACTAACCAGTTGATTCCTACTATGATCACCAGTCTTGCTACCAAAAGCAACCCTACAGATAGTTTTATGTGTAAAACTTATTAACTTTTCAAAAACATCAACAGGAGTAGTATTTGAAGAAGAAGATGATATCGAATCAATCAAAACATCAACTTCCTCTGCCCTGACTGCCTTAAATGACTGCACCCTCTTTGTACTCAAAAGTTCAAGTACGCATATTTTTCGAATTTCTCTCCAATACTCTCCATAAGGTCCAGTAGCAATATCCAAGTGATTGTACGATAAACGTTTAGGTCCAACAAGTGGAGGTCTAGTGCAAAACTCAAGATCGAACGTTTTCAAGACTTGTTCGGCAGCTTTAGCAGAGGAGATTACGAGCGTTGGTACACGACCAAGTTGTAGAAGCATGACTGGACCATATGTTTTAGATAGTTCATGTAGTGCTTGATGAATCGGTTTTCCGAGTTGATGTAAGTTACCAATGATTGGAAGTTTAGGAGGACTAGGAGGAAAGTTGGGTTTGTTTTGATGATAACCATTCTTTCTGGTAATTAGAAAATATAGAGGTAGAAGAATTAGAGGTAGAAGTACAAAAAGATTAAAAGGAAGAATCTCCATGCTCAAATTTTGTTGTGAATTAATGGTGGTGTTTTTTGGTGTTTATTTTATAAGGTGATGGACGGATCTTTCATATGATGGTAACTTGAATGATGAGATTATACCTTATTTGTTTGGATTTGACTCGAACCATGAATCTAATTCGTTAGCTAAACCGGATTTAATCAGATGTAAGATTATTTGTTCGTTCGTTTTATTATTTTAATTTTTAATGCCTCACTCTCAATTTCTATGAAAAAAGAGAAAATAAATTTGCATTACATCTTTTTTTAGTTCTATTTTATATATTTAACTCGAAAATATTCGAATCAGTTTTATTTTTATATTGAATAAAACTTATTTTTTGTTAGTCCAATACATACTCCTACCATTTTAAATTAATATATAATTATTATATTTAGGTATATTAAAAAATAAGCTAATCTATGATTTTGAAATGTAAAAGAAATTTACTAATTTTTAAGTCAGATATAAATTCAGATATCAATATAGTGAATCGTATTTAAATGAGTCAAATTAAAACAAGTCAGTTGGAATAGATTAAAACAAACAACTTGTAATCTGACATTCTGATTGATTCATCCTTTACTATATTAATGATTTATTTAATGAGTAACTGGCCTATGTATGTCAAATACTTTGGCATTGCCGTCTACCTCGCTTAAACCGGAAATCAATTTCCACGACATAGACGTACGTCCAAAACTCCGCTAAAACCGGTAAGTCAATCACTTTCGAATAAAATGTTTGGAGTATGTTTTGATTCTTTTTTGTTCTGAAATAATTGGCAGGTTTAGAACATCAAAATTAACAACAACTACAACAAAAAATGATTACAATAAATATTGGGCCGGCTAGGGAATGAGGGAAGTTTGCAATTGTCTGTCCATGACCGCTTACCCATTATTACTCGAAGGAAATTTGCTTTTAATTTGACTTTGAAATGATCTGATCTGTCAGATGGGCTGTCAAATAAATACCAGTATTGGCCGCAGGCTGTTAGGTACGCTTATATTCGTTCTAAGCAGTGGCAGAAATCAACAATTTTCTGAATAATTAGGTACGCAAATAAGCGTGAATAATTACATCCTAATCCTTCCACCAATATCAACTATATTTTCGGAACCCATTAACGGTTGCTAAAGACATTAGGGACCGAAATATCTGTTTCAATAGACATTGCTAAACACATTAACAAACCTGTCGCCGGCCCTTCCGACTGCTGAGATCATTCCAAAATACATTGTTTTCATTTCCTTCGTTGTTCCTTCTGTTGCTGCACTTAAAAGAGGAGGAGATTTTCAAGGGAGACATAATCACATTGTTCGACCATGACTCATCGATATCTCAAATATCGAGTATTATACTGATGAACAACCTTACCGACATGCCAATATTTAAAACATTTCCCCCTCTTCTTGGAGGATCCATTCTCTTGAAAAATGTGTTACATATAAATAATGTTGAACTTATGAATTCAATATCTTTCATTTACACATCTATTTGGCTTTATACAGGAATGATGGAGTAACTGACTCCTAGAGTTATGGTTTGTTACAAATTCTACTCCTATACAAAAGGGTTGTTACCCCTTAATCCTAATACTAACTCTGACTGAATCCTGTGCAGGTCTTCTGGCTAGCTATTCTTTGCTGACTTAGTCTTGTGCAGGTGATGTTGGTGCCGAACATATGTACCTGCTGTCATGCCCCCTCAAGATGGACCGCGAGAGACAAGTCCAATCTTGGAATTGAGATGTAGAAATTTTGAACTTGATAATGGTTTTGTTAGTGCATCAGCAAGTTGATCGGCAGATGAAACATGGGCAACTCGTAATACACCATTTTGGACTTGATCTCGTATGAAGTGAAAGTCGATGGCAATGTGCTTCATACGTGAGTCAAAAACTGGGTTTGAGCAAAGTTGTTTTGCCCCCACATTGTCACAGTAAATGACTGGACAGTTGGGTAATTGGATCCCCAGATCAGTGAGTAGATACATCAGCCAATTGAGTTCTGCTGCAGCGTTTGCTACAGCCCTATATTCAGCTTCAGTCGATGATCGTGCTACTGATTTTTGTTTCTTGGAGTTCCAGGATATTAGATTTTGACCAAGGTAGACAATATACGCACTGGTAGAAGAGAAGTTGTCCTTGTTGCCCCCCCAGTCTGCATCAGAGAAGACTTACAATTCAGTTTTGATGTGAACGTGATCTGAAAAGGCATGTAACTTTAGAGGAGACTCCCGATATAGTTGAAGACCATCATTAATTGTGCCGCAAAGATAATGCAGTTGCCAATGTATTGTTGTTGGTGAATGCATGTATTGTGATAATTTGTTCACCGCAAAGCTCATATCTGGTCTTGTAATTAGAAGATATTGTAAACAGCCTACAACATTCATGTACTCAGTTGGATCTGACAATGGTGATCCAGATTGTAATGTCAGTTGTGGTGTTGTTGGAATGGGAGTGAGTACTGGTTTGGCATCTAGCATTTTTTTTCTTGACAGGATGTCCATGATGTAGCGTCTTTGGGACAATAGAATGCCTTGTTGATTGGGTACAACTTCTACTCCCAGGAAATATGACAATGTGCCAAGATCTTTAATTGAGAACCTCTGTGCTAAATTTTCAATGAACAAATTAACACGATTAGTGTTATTGCCAGTAATTATCAAATCATCCACATACATTAAAATGTATATTAGTGTGCTAGAAGTGTGAAGGACAAACAGAGATGTATCAGCATGTGAGTTTTTGAATCCAGAATGAAGCAGAAACATTCGTAGTTCATGATACCAAGCCCGGGGCGCTTGTTTTAGCCCATAGATTTCCTTGCGCAGTTTGCACACAAATGATGGCTTGTCTTGATCCACAAAGCCCGGTGGTTGTTGCATGAAAACTGTTTCCGATAGATTGCCTTGTAGAAACGCATTGTTTACATCCAATTGTCGTAGAGTCCAATTTCGAGAGATAGCTATGCTCAGAACTACTCTGATCGTTGTAGGCTTGACTACTGGGCTGAAGGTGTCCATATAATCTACACCCGGGCGTTGATGAAATCCTTTCGCTACCAATCTTGCTTTGTACCTGTCAATAGAACCATCATATTTACGTTTGGTACGAAAAATCCACTTACATCCTACGATATTCTGTTGTGAGTCTAGTGGTACTAGATCCCAAGTACCATTAGTTACTAGTGCATTGAACTCATCCGACATGGGCTTGCGCCAGTGAGGTTTTTGAAGTGCCTGGGCTACTGTTGTGGGTTCAGAAGTATCATGTGTGCATAGTTGTGCTACTAGATTCATCTTGCTGATGGGTTTGTGGATTTGGTTCTTTGCTCTTGTAGTTATTCAATGAGTCTTTTGTTGTGTTGGACCTGGTGGTTCTTCAGATTGCAGTTGTTTGTGTGTAGTGGGCTGTGCAATGGTGGTTGTTGTTGATTGTTGGTTTTGTGTTTGTTGGGCTAATTGGATTGTTTCTGGACTTGTACCTGAAGTTCCACTTGTTGTTGAGGCTTCACACTGGAGTCCCTGTTCAAGTTCCACTGCCGATGATGTAATGAGTGGCTGCTGCTGTATTGGATGCTCAACTTGAATTGGTGGAGGTATCCAGGTATCGATGTAGGTGTTCAGAGGATGATTTTGTGATTTGGAAAGTGTTGCATATGGAAATTGGGTTTCTACAAATTTGACATTTCTGGACATATAATTTTTTTTGGTGGATGGGTCTAGGCAATAGTAGGCACTTTGAGTTAGTGAGCAGCCTAGAAATATGCAGGGGGTGGACCTGGACTCTAACTTGTGTGATGTATATGGTTTAAGCCATGGATAGGAAAGGCAACCAAAGATTTTTAGTTTTGAATAATTTGGAGTTGTTTGAAATATTTTTTGGTAAGGTGACAGAAGTTGTAATGTTGGTGTTGGCAGTCTGACAACGGTTGCTAGAGCATAGGGCCAGTAAGTGAGTGGTAAGGATGCATGAGAAAGTAGTGCTAGGCCTGTTTCGACAATGTGAAGGTGTCTTCTTTCAGAAAAACCATTATGTTCTGGAGTGTGAGAAGGGGTAGTAAGGTGTGATATTCCTGAGTTTGAGAGAAAATCTCTGAGACTAATGTACTCACCACCATTGTCTGAGTACAGTGTTTTGATTGTTGTTTTGAAATAGTTCTCAATGAGTGCTTTGAATTTTATGAAGATTTGTTTTACTTCTGATTTATGATGTAAGGGGTAGAACCATATGTACTTTGTAAAATGATCAACAAAGATGACATAGTACTTGAACCCATTTGTAGACAATACTGGTGAAGTCCACACATCAGAGAAGATTGTATCTAGTGGTTGTTTAGAGACAATGGAGGAGGTAGAGAAGGATAATTTATGACTTTTATTGCAATTGCAGGCATTATATGAGAGATTGGTAGACATCTTTGGAAGCTGTCCTAAGTTATTTGGGACACAATGTGTTTTAGAATTGGATAGGATGGATGCCCAAGTCTCTGATGCCAGCATAAGGTGTTGAGCTTTATGGTTGAAAATGCATACTTTGTTGAGGTGAGTGGCCACTCATAAACACCATCTTTAGTTGGTCCTGTCATCAGGGTTGCTCCTGTGCACAGCTCCTTCACAAGAAAAGAACAAGGTAAGAACTCTGTTGAAACATTATTAGTTTTGCAGAACTGAGATATTGAGATAGGTTCTTTTTCATTGATGGCACACACAAAACATTGTCTAACTTAAACAGTTTATTAGAGGTAGGAAGAGGAGTGGAACCAGTGTGAGTTATTGGCAAATTAGTGCCATCCCCTAGCATGATGTCATCTTGGCCCAAGTAGGGTGAGTGCAGAGATAGGTTGTCGAGATCCGAAGTTACATGGTGAGATGCACCAGTATCAAGTAGCCAGGCAGGGTTGTAGGTGCTGTTTGTGGTTGCATTAGCCTGAGGTTGCCAAGGTGATTTCTGCAGATTTGAGCTTGTCTGTTCAATTGGTACAAGCCTAAAGGATGGGCATTTTTTTGCTGTGTTCCCCTGGACTCTACATATCTGACATAAACCAAGATATGGCTTGGATTGTCTGGGTTGTTGAAGTGGTGTGTGTGCACTGCTTTGATTTGGTTTTGGTTGTCTATAACGGTGTTGAAATGGTGTAGAATGACTGTAGTTGTTGCGCCAGGCATGTTGTTGTGATGTTTGAGGACGCCATGATGCATTGTATTTGGTCGTGACATTAACTGTGGCTGGGAAGTGATGTTGTTCAGATGTTTTTGTTTGGAGAGAGGCTTCAAAATTGAGAAGCTTTTCATGTAGTTCTTCAAAAGTGATGGATGTGTCTCTTGCTTGGACTGCTTTAACCAGTTCCTTGTAGTCCTCATTGAGACCATCAAGTATTTTATCTGTGATTTCTTCATCATCAATTGGTGCTCCAAGAATGGCTAAATCATCTGCTTTGGTTTTGATTGACTGCATGAATTCAGTAATAGTCAGTGATCCCTTCTCAGTATTTTTGAGTTGGTTTTTAACCTGTTTGATTCTTCCTCTAGATGGCTTTGCATATGTATTGGCTAGGATTGTCCAGGCCTGTTGAGATGTTTGGCTTGTGCTATGAAAGGTATGATTGAAGGTGATAGGGAACCAATTATAGACTTTAGGATTAGTTGATCTTGTCTGTTCCAAAGGGTGTGTGCTGGATTGTTAACAGTTGATTGTTCATTGGTGATTGTTTGTGGTGGGCAGGGAGTAGACCCATCTACATATCCAATGAGATCATATCCAACAAAAAGTGTTTTAAATTGAAGCTTCCATGAGATGTAGTTGGTTGTATTTAGTTTTAATGGAGCTTGTGCAGCCACATTGATGCTGACAAGGGTTTGATTTGGGTTGTTGGTGTTAAGAATTGGGTTGTTGTTGCTATTAGCCATTGTGTTTGGGAGAAAAAAAAGGTTTTGGATCAAAGCTCTGATACCATGTTGAACTTATGAATTCAATATCTTTCATTTACACATCTATTTGGCTTTATACAGGAATGATGGAGTAACTGACTCCTAGAGTTATGGTTTGTTACAAATTCTACTCCTATACAGAAGGGTTGTTACCCCTTAATCCTAATACTAACTCTGACTGAATCCTGTGCAGGTCTTCTGGCTAGCTATTCTTTGCTGACTTAGTCTTGTGCAGGTGATGTTGGTGCCGAACATATGTACCTGCTGTCAAATAAGATTATCCCTCATTGATTTTTGGAGTTTAATGTGAGTTGCCTGCCGGATGCACAAATCTTACCAAACAAAACTTATTTTGACTATTATTTGCCTTTTGGCATTCTACCTCACAATGCATATATCATTATATCTTAAAATATGATGAAAAAAAACAACACCTTGCTATGCAGATGTTAAAATATGAAGAAAAGACTACCTAATGCAGTCTCTATAATAATAAGCAAGGTCAATCGATCAGTATGCATTCTGTGTCAAAATGGCTAGATTTTCTTGGTTCTGTTCAATTTTGGGACTCACTGTTGGGTATCTTTTGGTTTATATTATTTCAGCTTATGCTTCTACAGATCATGAATCAGCCGATGGCTTTGTTTCATCTTGCAAACCGTATAAAGACATAAGTACGTACTAATTTCCTTTCTGCTATACTCAGTCAGTATCACTGTTACAAATCTTTTTGCTAACTAAACTAATGCAGTGTATTTTGGTCAAAGGCGGATGTCATTCAAGACCTTTAGCACCTTAAGTAGAACCAACCATCAGATGTAAACCAGGAGAGACATACAAACTGGGGTTATACATGACTGCTCTAGTACTTGTAGTTTATTGAGTCCGTCAATGTGTTCATGGGTGGGGATGATAATGGTTAAACAAGCTTGTACACCTATTATTCATCAACGTGGGCATGGTAACAAGAACCCTGATACAGCATCCTCACCCTCACCTTCGCCACCTTCGCCCCCGCCTTCACCAACACCACCGTCACCGACTCCTCTCCAGGATACATGTGAACAAGCTGGAGGCATGTACGAAGAAATTACACATCCCACCACAGACTGCAGTTATTGTAAAGATTTGGTGTGAAAATGAATTATGTGCAGAGTTAGGGACTAAAGTGGTTAACGATCAATGTTCAATTGGTGATGAATCTAAATTGGTAGTGCGATGCAAAGGTTGCTGTGACAGGAATCCCGAACCAGTACCTCCACCATCACCCCGTCCTACTCCACCGCACGATACATGTGAACAAGGTGGGGGCAAGTACGATGAAATTACAATTCCCAACCCAGCTTGCAGCATTTGTACCGATTGGTGTGAAGATTGGTGTAAAGAGTTAGGGGATTATAAGGTGGTTACCGATAAGTGTCAATTGATGATTCCAAATCTGATCATAAGTGGTGCAAGTTGTTTTAACAAGAATCCTGAACCAGCACCCTCACCTTCTCCAAGTTGTCCTGTGCACGCAACATGGACAATTCCAGGTTGTGCTCCATGCAAATAAAACTAGTATCATCGTCATCTTCATCTGCATTATTACCAGCCAACTCATAGTGAACTTGGATTGCGTCTTGATAGTATTCAAGTCAAGGCGAAGATTTGTTGTATTTGATGCCTTGAATACCGATGAAGAAAGAGGCAATAGCTTAACTCCATCTACGAGTTTGAATCATATCAAAGACTGGCATTTTCTGAACAATAAGGTCCATTTAATTAAACAGGGATGATCCCGTCGACACAAACTAGAAAAGGTAATCCAGTAGGTCTTATAAGGGCCGCATATCCGTTTCTTGGAATGAAGGTTGTTGGTTAGTGTTGGTTCTGCAACAATGGAAATAACACTAAACAGAGAAAATTGTTAACGTTAGAAAATGACTGAATTGATAAGCACTCTGATGTTGATGCACACACACAAGGACAGAGTCACCTGCTCAGCAAATTGTCCTTAACACAATAGTTCTCGGGTATTTCTCAATAATGAGAGATGCTATACCCCAACAGAGAAGATGTGTCCAGGATACAACTGTCCGTTACGAGTAGTATAAGCACAATACTAGTCACCCTCTAGAACTTAACATTAATTGATAGTGGAAGGGAAATAAACACACATTTGTGCAAAACAAAGCAAGAAGAGGGGAAAAGAACTAGGGATAGTAGCCTGTTCTGGAGTGCCTTGAAATTAAGATTTCTGTTTTCTTTTATAGCCAATGATGGAGTAAAATTAGTGTAGTAATAAATGAAAATAAAATTTATATTTAATTCAAAAATTTATTTGCAAAATTCAATTTGAAAAGGTTAGAAAGTGGACAAAAAATTTATTTTCATTATGACAATAATTAAACTCGCCGGGTCAGACGCCCCCACATTTAAAACAGAATTTAACGAAATATATTTTGTTAAAAAGGTAAGTCTCAGTTGGCCCGCAGCCTCAGCTGCGCCCGCACCCTCAAGCATACTCATTCCCATAGATAAGGACATAAACTATTTGAGTTTTATTTTGCTGCACAAACAACGAACTATCAGATATTGATCCTTTTAATCCCTGTGATATTAAGTATTGACTGAATCGACCAAACCATACTTTGGGTGCCTGCTTTAGCCCATACAAGGATTTGTGTAGTTTACAAACATGTTTTGGGCAATTCTGATCCACATACCCTGCTGGTTGCTGCATATACACTTGTTCTTCAAGTTCACCATGCAAAAATGCGTTTTGCACATCTAACTGTCTCATATGCCATTTGTTCATAACTGAAATAGAAAGAACTAATCTAATAGTACAAGGTTTCACAACTGGGCTGAAGGTTTCGCCATAGTCCACACCTTCTCGCTGGTGAAATCCTTTTGCAACTAACCTGGACTTATATTTGGCAATCGATCCATCAGAATTTTGTTTAACCCGAAAACCTCATTTTGATCCAATGATATTCATACCAGGTTTGTAAGGGACTAGGGACCATGTGCCATTACAAATGTGAGCATTGTATTCATCTTCCAATGAGTGACGCCAGGCATGATCCTGACTTGCCTTGCTGTAACATGTTGGTGCCATATAATCTGATGTTTGAAGAGGGTGTTTTATATCATTCAGACATAGTTTATTGATTGGTTTTGAATTTCCTGTTTTTGCTCTCGTTAACATTGGGTGTACAGTACCTGTTGCCACTGTTTCCATTTGACTTGTAACAGATGACGTTGTTGCATCAGGAACTTTTCTGGTGGGTTGTTACTGCTGACCTGTTGTAACTATGTTTGTTTGATTTGTAACAGGTGATGCTTTTGCTGCAGGATTGTTGCTGGAAACTTGTTGTTGCGAACTCGTAGTTGTTGTAGGAGATTGAGTGTTACCCGGTGTTGCTGTTGCTTCAGAACTATTGCTGTGAACTATGTGGTTGGATGGCTATTAACTCTCTAAATTGAGGAGAAGTAAAAGTGTGTGTAGTTGGACTTACCTCTGGTAGTGGTTGCACAGTTTGAACCTTCTGCTTTGCTTCGAAAGGGAATAAACTCTCTTCAAACTTGACATGCCTGGATATGTACAGTCTTCTTGTGGGTAATGTAAGCACAAGTAGCCTTTATGTGCCCCATTATAGCCAATGAAAACACACAGAATTGATCTTGGCTGCAGTTTGTTGGAATTGTATGACCTGAGAATTGGAAAGCAAAGGCATCCAAATACCTTTAGGAAAGAGAAGTCAGGTGTCTTGTGAAACAATAGTTTTAACGGTGTTTTAATCTGAGTTTGAGTAGCTGGACATCTGTTGATTAGGTAATAAGCAGTTGTAAAAGCATCAGACCAGTAAGAAGTTGGCATGAACGCATGAAACAATAGACATAGCCCTGACTCAGTAATATGTCTAATCCTACGTTCAGCTATGCATTTTGAGATGAAGTGTGTGGACATGAAAATCGATGAATGACACCTGTGCTATTCAAGAAGTTTGTGAACTTTTTGTATTCTCCACCATTGTCTGATTGAAATACTTTGATAGTTCTTTTTAATTGGTTTTCTATTTGTAGTTTGAACTTGACAAAGACTTGCAATGCATCAGATTTTCTTACTAATGGGTAAACCCAGGTATAATGAGAGTATGCATCCATCAACAGAAGATACTATTTATAGCCATTTCTAGACAAAGTTGGAGAGACCTAGAGATCATAAACAATTAGACTTAAAGGATTGTCTATTATTGTACTACTGACAGTAAAAGGAAGCTTGCAACTTTTGCTAACATGACATGACTCACAAAAATTAAATGCTTTATTGGTGATAGGTAGAGAGTAATCCTTGATGACCCGAGATACTGTACGCAACATTGGGTGTCCTAGGCGCTGGTGCCAGATGGGAACTGATGCAGAAAGGTAGGCAGTTGGTGTTGATTATTGGATGTCTTGAATGTCTTTGAGAACATAGTCCATTCCTATTCTCGCCTTGCATAAGAGTTCTCCCGGTGTGCAGGTCCTTTACCAGAAAGTGGGTTGAATGAAACACAAAGCACACATGATTGTCAGCACAAAATTTTGATACTGACAGTAAATTAGCTTTTATAGAAGGGACATGAAGTATGGTATTAAGGTAAAACTCTCTATTGTTATGGGTGAAGAAACCTTTACCAATATTTGAGATTGGTAGAGCATTACCATTACCCACATGAACCGATTCAGTGCCATCATATTCATGTTGAATGTGAAGGTTATTCATGTATGCAGTTATGTGATGAGTAACACCTGTATCTGTAACCAAGTTTTCATTCAAGTTTCTTCCAGGTAATGCTATGTATGCTTGCTTGTTGGGTTGTTGGTGTGCACGGTCTTCTTTGTATCTGAACCAGCATTTTTTTGCTGTGTGTCCTGTCTTTTTGCGAATCTGACACGGTCCTTCTGTTGATTAATATCTTCCAGGAGTATTGTTGTTGGTTTGAGCCTGACGATTTGAAGTAAAGCTTTTTCTCTGTGGTGACCTTGATTGGATCACTGAGTTGCTATGTCAGCAACATTAGCAAGGGGTTCCTGCAGAATAGCAAGTTGTTGCTCCAGACACATATCATATGTCAGGAGATGTGCAAGCATTGTTTTTATGCTTAGATTGTCAATAGTACTTAGGGAAGTTACTATTGCATCATAAGCCTGATTCAATCAATTCATTATTGATTGTTTCTTATCTTCTTCTGTAATTTTGACTCCAGAAACAGTTAAAGAGTTAAACAGGGTTTTTGCCTTGGATATATACTCATGCATAGACAAATTACCTTTACGTAGGTTATGTAGCTCCCTTTTTAGATGGATCTGATGAGCCTGGTTGTTTGGAGCAAACCGTTCTTCAAGTGCTTCCCAGACTTCTTTAGATGTGTTGAGACCAACAATACCAGTCATAACTCCTTCTGTTAAAGATGACAGGAGCCAACCCATGAGAATGTTGTCCTGTTCTTCAAATTTGATAAACTCAGGATTAACCTCAATTTGATTTGGTAGATTTTTTGGTGGTTTTTCAAAGCTTCCATCAACATAACCTGATAGGTTATAGCCTTTCAACAAGGGTTTGAATTATGTTTTCCATAGTAGGTAATTTGTTTCTGTGAGTTTGATGTTAATGATATGGTTGATGTGAAGATTTCGAAGCATTGTTGTGTTTGCAGCCATTGTTGTGTGGTTTTGGATCTTTTGAGACTTCTGATACCAAGTTGAGATAATAATTGTTATGTTTTTTATTTTTCTGTTTTTCATTGAACATGAACAGAGGCTCCCTTATATAACCGAGAGTTATTTTCAAAAGGTAGGAAATCTAAACAAATCCTAAACAGAATAGAAAATCTAATCAAATCCTAAAACAAAATATATTGTTAACAAATACTAAAGACTATGAGTTGGCATAGTTATTAGAATTGATTTCCTGACTGTATGGTTCAATAGTAGCCACAGTCACACCCGCAAGCGTCACCTCACATGTGTGAAAAGTATGTTTGCTCCAACTAGCCCATTGTCTTAGTACTCCCCCAACCACAAAAACTTCTAAACCTTAAGGGCACTCCCTTAGTTGCAATTTTTATGGTAATAAAGATAGGAAACATCTTTAGTCTAACCAATGTGGGACTAAAAGTTCTTCATTCACAATAATGAAAAATAAATTAGTGTCCTTTAGTAATTTTTAGGTCCTAAGATCCATTCTCACCAAGATCAAATATATTTTAAGTTCATTTTTCTCCAATAGTTAGGTGTGTCAATACTCACTGTTACATCACAACCCCTTGCTCATATACATGTTATTGTTCCCTTTTCTATGTTTGAGCTGATGGGGTAATTAGTAAGACTGCTCTAAAGTTGTGATATCCTAGATATCAACGGAACTAATGGGGTTGTGTATCCACCGCAGTATTGAGGAGGGTGCAAGTGGTTTAACAACTTTTTATTGAACGCCCAACCTTGATTACCTTGGTACTTCTTCCTTTTGACATTTTGAGTCTCTGCAGGTTTCTAACTTTCTACACATGGGGGATGAATGAAAATGCAAATACGAAAGCATCGTAGCAGTATCAAAATATAAAAGTGTACAAAGGACTTGTAAATGAAGTATGTAAACGATGACTTGTTAATTCGTGAGTTTTAGGTGGATATCAATTAGTAAATTGGGAATTACTTGTTGTTGTTGTTTAAGTACTTGGTTTCTCCTTTATACTTGAGATCATCTATGTTTTTTTTGCAGTGTCACAATTTAGCAGCCAAGCTTGTTAGGGTTTCTAAGGCATATTCCAGAATTGATTATGCATCTACTGCTAGGCCATAGATAAGATTGATCAGATTTCACTTGTTTGTTTAGGTTTTTTGATCGGTTTTCTGAGAGTATTATCAAGGTTTAAATTCTTTTTGATTATTTGTCATATTTGCTTCTACATGGTATCTGTTTGTGTTGTTTACTGTACATTATTCAAGTATAAACCCTTGAGTACTTTTCTGATGTTCTTTTTCATTTTCTGGAACAATCCTTGATATTAACTTTTCATTATATGATTGTATTTCGTCGCATTAAGTACTGAAGTTGTAAATGTCGAATTGGTGCGGCTACAGACCAATTGCTTGCTCAATTGAATGACCAGTTTTGAAGTGTGCAGTCTAATTCAAAATGTTCATAAGTTGCAGGTTGACTAGCCGAATGCTTGTGTAAAGTTTAATGACTAATTTTTCATTAGAATTTATCATTATTTGTATCTATTTTAATTATAGTGATTGAATGATTGAAAATAATTAATAAAAGAAAAATTCTTAATTTATCCTTGATTTTTATTTTATTACTGAGTCATCTTTATTTATATATATATATTAATCGTAACCAACAACTTAAGCAACTGGATTTATAGTGGATAAAACACTTAGAGCAACTCAATTTGTATTGGCTTAATCCCTGGGTCAACGATACCGATTGTATTAATCGGTTAATAAAACTCCTACCAACGAAATATTTAGCGGCTATAAATCTTCAGACAAGTTGCTCAATAGTCTATACCGACCAACCTCAGACAAGTTGCTCAACAGTCTATACCGATCAACTTCAGACTAATTGTTTAACTGTCTCTACCGACCAAAAACTCGTATTTCAAGATCCTATGAAACAACTGATTGTTGATCTCTTGTAACCACAAAGTTAACTTGCATTACACATATGTCCATTAAACTTAAAAATAGTCGGAACACACTTAAAGCAATATATAAGTAAGTCGTTATATTGTAGTTGAAATATATTTAGAACGACTACCTAGCTGCTACAAGTCTTTATAAATCGTACTTTTTACAACAGCAAAACGACCGTCACTTTAAATCACTATAACTATTACAGCGACTCAAAAGGAATTTTAGCAATTTAAATCGACCGGTCGTGTAAACTTATTTTTCTTGTATATTCGGCAAACAAGCACCACAATGACAATGACATTGCATTGAGCCAAAGAAAAATCATCGGATTCCATGATTTATTTTTTCTCAGTTATATGGTTCTTAGAAACTGACATGTCATAATCAATGCATGTCTGGAGTCGAAAAAAATCTAGCAGTAGAAGCCAAAACTTTCCAACCTGCAGCCGACTTCAAGTTGCCTATGTGGGGATGTAAGTAATTGCCACTCGTAAGCGCCGATACTTACACGGTCTTTGTGGTGTGATTCAAAAGAAAAAGGAGAATCTTGATCCTAATTTTGCTTTCACGATTAGAGAAGACATTGAAAAAATATTTTCTAGTTTAAGCAAAACGTCAATGAGATCTTGCCGTTCCAGTTTCAGCCTCTCCGGGTTGACATGTTCGTTTATCATTTGTTGAAAAAAATTGTCCAAAACATGAAAGCACTTTTCAGTTTTACCATGGATTCCAGTGATCCTATCAATAATCCATCCTAGCTTAGGAAAGAAGTCGGCCGCAGAGAAACCACTCATAACATCCATGACTTCATGAAGAATTTCCATGAGCATTCCATTATCAAATTGATTCCTACTTTGTTGTAGTGCTACCAAAAGCAACCCTACAAATTGTTTTATGTGTCAAACTTGTTATCATTTCATAAACGTTAACCGGAATAGTATTTGAAGAAGAAGATGAAATCAAATCAACTAAAACATCAATTTCCTCTGCCCTTACTTCCTTAAAAGATTGCACCCTTTTCGTACTAAAAAGTTGAAGTACACATATTTTTCGAATTTCTCTCCAATACTCTCCATATGGCGCAAAGGTCACATCTTTGTAGTCATACGAAAGACGTTTTGGTCCAGCTAGTGGAGGTCTAGTACAAAACTCAGGATCGAGAGTTTTCAAGACTTGTTCGGCAGCTTCAGCGGAGGAGATTACGACTGTTGGTACACTACCAAGTTGTAGTAACATGACCGGACCATATATTTTAGATAGCTTTGATAGTGCTTGATGAGGAGGTTTTGCAAGTTGATGTAAATTACCAATGATTGGAAGCTTAGGAGGACCTGGTGGAAATTTGGGTTTGTTTTTATCATCACTTTTCTGGTTTTGAAAGTACTGAGAAAATATAGAGGTATGAGAATAAGAGGAAGAAGTAGAAGGAAGTTATAAGGAAGAATCTCCATGCTTAAATGAAGTGAGAGTATGCCTAATTTCCTTTGTTGTGAATGGTGGTGGTATTGCAGTGGTA
>JAJJMC010000520.1:454122-472458 GCA_023531435.1 Papaver californicum | reverse complement strand
AAAAAAATGGTTTTTATTAAATAGTTGTGTTCTCTTTTGATGGGTCATGCTTAGTTAATTACTCTTGATGTCTCATGCTTAGGATTTACAATTATTCTTTTAGGAAACATATTTTTGGCAAACTTGAATTAAATTGTTAAAAAGAATTACATGATTAATCACATAGATTGTTAGAAATAACTGAACCCTGATTCCTAGTTTTCTCCATATTTTCTAAAAATATTCTCTAGTTTATTTTCCTGATTTTTATTAGTTTAGATTAAGTTTAATATTTTCTAAAATCATTACCTTCACAAGTTCGAGAATCGAACCTCTTTTTACAATTATATAAAATCACATCAATTTTTGGCGCCGCCGACGCGGACTTGTTTTTAGGTTTAGGGTTTTAGATTTATTTTTAGGTTTTTATTTTTTTTACTTTGTTCTATTTTACGTTTGTTTTGGTATTTTTCCTTTTTACTACAGGTTCGATTTTGGATCGAAAAGAGATTACGCCCAAGTTTTGGAATTAAAGCTAAAGACTTGGAATTAAAAAAGGGAAAAGCTTAAAGAACGAAAAAGAAGATCGAAGAGTTTATTTTTTTTAATTAGATTTTTAGTTTATTTTAATTAGTTTTAATTAGTTTTAATTAGTTTAGAAAATTGTATTAGGGTTTTTATTAATTCTGTAATTTTTATTTTATTTTTGGACACTTTTGGACATTATTTTTGGGACATTTTGGACATTTTATTTTTAAACCCTACGGAAGGGTAATTTTAAATATCAAACTGTGTGCAGGGACGGACGACAATTACGATATTGTCTCGGCCCCTCGGGTTCGCACACTATTAAAAAGGATATTAGTGGCCCGAGTCGACTTCAACGGTTCGTCGCCCGTCTAGAACGGGAGGTAAATTTCGACCAACCCACGAATCTCCTGTCAGTGGGTTTTCTGGACGCCTTTGTATGCATATATGCTGAGGACTGAATACGGAACTTAATTTCTGCATAGTAAAGGGCAAGGCCTGGCCATACAAGATAAGGTTTCGGATTTCATCACCGTCTCCTTCTTGCCCGCCTTAGGAAAACGAAACCTACACGAACCTAAGCTTAAAATATTGACTAGAAAGAGACCGATAAGGTAACGAGCTTATAGGAAAATCGGTTGGAAGGACTGTATTGGTTACCTTATTAGCCTAACTCAAAAAGCAGGAAGATTAGATTAAAGTTGATTAGAGCCGCCCTGTAACCCAGGGAAGCGTTGCCAAAGAGACAGGGGTATCAAAGCTCCATTGAGCTTCTCCTGTTTCTCTTCAACTTGATTTAACTCGGATTGCTCGGAGAGATTCGCTAAAATTGTAACCAGTTGCCTTCTGAAAGAATAGAAGCTGGTCTAGAAACAATCTAAGTGGAACCATCATGCTTGTTGTTTGCTAGATTTAGGTTTGATTTGGTTGAGTCAGGGCACGATTGTGTTTGATAAATTTCTTGTTAGGGTTAATTTTTGCATGCCAAGAACGCCCTTAAGGCGAACTTGGGATAGACCGTGTCAGCAATGACAACTCTGAAGGATTTGTGGAATCCAACCAGGACCTTACGTCCATCTTGCATCAAGTTAGCCGCTACTGAAGCGAGCTACGAACTGAAACCCAAAATCATCCAGATGCTTCCATTATTCTTAGGAAAAGAGAACGAGAATCCCTATTTTCATGTTAGGGAGTTCGAGGAAATATGTAGCACAATCAGGATTAGAGACTTGAATGACGAGTCTATTAAACTTAGACTATTTCCCTTTTCACTAAGAGATAGAGCCAAGTCATGGTGGTATAGCTTGGCCCCTCAGTCGATTGAGACCTATGCCCAACTTACTTCATGTTTTATTCAGAAATTCTTCCCTAAGAACAGAATATCCTCAATTAGGCAGAAAATTTTCACGTTTTCTCAGCAAGAGGGAGAGTCTCTGTATCTTTATGTAGAAAGGTTCAACGACTTAGTGTCCCAATGCCCAGACCACGGTTTAGATGAGTTAAGTCTAGTTCAGATTCTCTATGAGGGTTTGGATTATGCGACTGTAACCTTGGTTGAGTCCTTGTCAATCGGAGAAGTCGACAGTAAGACTCCTGCTGAGGCGATGCAATTTCTGAGTGACATCGCCGAGAAAACCCATCAGTGGGAGAGCAATAGAAAACCCAACCCATTAGAATCCTTATCTAGAAGGCTAGAACTGGTCGAAATGAATCAAGTTAGTAGTTTAGAGCCCAACCCATTCGACGAGCAGGCTTTTGCTCCTTATAATAACACTAGCTTTGATAACCATAGAAAGTTCGACCCATATTCGGAATTTTATAACCTTGGCCTGAGTGACCACCCGAACCTTTCCTGGTCGAAAGGCCAGGCTCAAGGTCAGTTTAGTTATGCTAAAGGTCCTCCAGGTTTCAGTTATACGAATTTGGTCGGTCCAACTCAGCCCAGCAATGATGAAAAGTATGAGCAGAGGTTCCAAAGCCTAGAAAAAGCTGTGTCTAGCATCCAGACCTCAATGAGTGACATTGCTGCGGCTTTAAGAGAAAGAGAGCCTGGTAGGTTTCCGACCCAGCCCCAACCCAATCCAAGAGGCATCAATGAAATGGCGACAGGTGAGAAATCATCCAGTCACGTGAATGCAGTCACGACCCTTAGGAATGGTAAATTGGTGGACAACAGGGTAACTGGGCCTGATAGTGGACATACTGTAGTTCACCCTGACCCAATAGCCGAAGAGACTGATAAAGTCTCTGATGAGCCTGAGGAAACCCCTCGGGCCACCGATTTTATGCCTAAAGCCCCTTATCCAAGGTTGTTAGCACCTACTAGGAAGGACCCCAACTTAGAAACTGTCAACATGGTAGAGACCCTAGTTCAGAAGACATTACCAAACACTTTGATAGAAGACCCATTAGAGAAATGTCAAGCCCACTTTGGATTAGATTTTCATGAGTTGGACTTTAAGCATGACCCACCAGATACCCTGATAAGTAGTGAGTTAGGCCCATCAGAAGAGGAGTCCAAACCGTCTAGTGAGTTGGAGCTTAGGCCCAACCCATTAGAAGATCCATTAGAAAAATGCCTAACCAACTACAGATTTAATGGCAATAATGATAGGGTTATTGATGAGGTGCGTACTTTGTTAGGCTTTGCACCACCGGATTGTAATTTAGAAGAAGCAGTTGACTATTTTCGAGAATCTGACGATCCGGAAATGAGGGAAATTGTTATTAGTCTATCTAGAGACACTGAAAACTCTAAGTTTGGGGGTGACTATCATTCTCCATGTGCTATACCATTAACTCTTAAGAAGGTCCCTAGCTTGGGACCTGACATAGGCACCGCTGCAATTTTACGAGATCATCCTCCAGTTAGATTTACCAATCCTCAGTTGCCAGAAACCCATCCTCTGGTCGATGTGGTTTACCTAGATAGGGATCAAGGTTTACTCAGATCGTTTATCCTCTTAGCTTGCTGCAGTTTACTTCTACCATGGGGCACACTATTTGATTCAGATGACCCACAATTGTTCCGATTATTGCTATATGATTTAAGGGAGTGATTAATTCTTTTCTAGTCTGGCTGTAGACTTTAAACTTAGCACTTCTTGGGAGGTAACCCATGCTCAGGCATTCAGGTACTATCTTTCTGACTCCCTTACTTTTACTCTTTTGGTATTGTTCTATACTTAGAAACATTGAGGACACTGTTTAATTTAAGTTTGGGGGTATTGGGAGACTTTTTAAGATTAATAAGATTTGGAATTTAGAAGCATGTGAACAATTCAGGGTGACACTAACCACTCTAGGTAGATAGAAACTTAGCCATTTTGCTATAAGGATTGGTGTGCCCAGCTAGATGGTCTATTCATAAAGGAGACAGAGTTCAGGTGTTAGAAATAACATGATAGTTATCACCACCATATCACGTTCTGTTTTATTATTTGCAATTTCGTGTTTCTCTGAGAGTATTGGTGGGTCCTAGCATCGACGTGTTAATTAGCGCTGGAATGACATTTAGTGTGTTGAGATCATGCCCCAGTATGAATAATATGTTATTGTCTTAGAGTTATGTGTGTGATCCCCCTGTCTCCGTCGCCTAAGCAAGCGTGGAACGCAGGATCCATGGGAACACACATATATTAGGAGTCAAAAAAAAAAAAAAGAATTCGAAAAAAAAAAAGAAGAAAAGAAAAGAAAAAAAAAAAAAAAAATCGAAAAAAGTTAGAAAAAAAATTGAGAAAAAAATAGTATTTGGTATTTTCAAGTTCTCCCTGTCTCCGTCGCCTAAGCAAGCGTGGAACGCAGGATCCATGGGAACTTGTAAATATTTTAGTTAGTAGTAACCGTTGAAAATAAATGGGGAGTATCTCGACACACTAGGTTTCATCTCGGTACTGACCTTCAGACAGATATGGGAAACATCGTTCGCCTCAGTCAACATTTGCGACCTTCTACAGTCTACATTCATCTCCTAAGTCTTTTCATGTGATGGGTGGTTAGATAACTGTCTGAGTAGAACTCTGTTGTCTTAGATATGAATTTAAGTATGCTTGAGTTAACACTCGTGTACAGCGATTGGACCATAACGGGCAATGATCCCTATAGCCGGCTGGCTCAGTAGCTAACTAACTAGCTTGTTTAGTGTCTATCCTTAATCATTCACGTGTTGCTAAGATCTAGATCCAGGTTTTGTGGGTATACCTCTTGTAAACCCTCACGAGACAAAACTCGTCCACTAGGGACACCTAGGGGTTTAACGGCTTACTGCATATGCTAAATGTAGTCGCGATTCCTGCGAAAGTGAGTTAGGATTTTTACTTTATTTTTTAGAGTACTTTGCTCGAGGACTAGCAAAATAGTAAGTTTGGGGGTATTTGATAGACACATTTTAGTGTCTAGATTGCACCTTAGTTTCTATTAAGTTAGTATTCGATTTTGTAAATATTACGTGTTTTTATGCTTTTGTAGGTACATTTGAAAAATAAAGATTTGTGGAAAAATTGGCTCAAAAAGTGATAAAGGCACCCAAGGACAAGTGTTATTTGGCACCCTAGAATGGATAAGGGGTACCCTCGAGTCAACTCGGTCAAAATCGGGTCAAACCGAGTCAAATCGGCCAACCCGAGTTGACCGAGTCAACCCAGTCACGGAATCGATCGGAAAATGTCTGTACTCAACTGTGAACATTGATTCATGGTTAAACTTGGTTATTTTGCTCTCAAATTGATACACAAGATAGATGGGATCCATACAAGACTAAACATGCCAAGAAACAACAATTTTAGCCGGAAAAATAGCCCCAAAATCCGAGTTTGGCCGGAAAAGGGAGTTAGACTTTGATTCGGATTTGGGAAGATTTGGATGTGTTTTAAAGAGTTCTATTAGGTTTAGAAGACTCACAAGGATCCCTAGAGCCTATATATACCAAGAGAAGCCAAGAAGAACGGGGAGAATAGCTTAGAATTGAAGTTTCGGAGTCGCCGGAATTGTGGCCGGAATACTCACGATCCGGCCAACTGCTGCTGCACCGGTCACCGCCGGTGACCTGTTCTTCAACCCGTCGCTGCCGAAGAAGAAGACACAGCAACACTTATAAGTGTTGCTGTTATGTTGCCTTAAATTTCAAATTTCTTCCTTCCTTTTCTTTGCCTTAGCCTTTTGCAACGGCTGAACCTTGTTCTGTAACACTTATAAACGCGTCTGTTCAGCTGTTGCACTATTATTCAACCTTGTAATCAATATTTTGAGCAATGAAAAGATCTTTTGAGCAAGTTTTCTTCACCATGAGCTAAGTCTATTTACTGGGATGATGGAGGAGGTTTTTCTCTCAATTTTATGTGGTAAGTCTATTTTTAATTAATTATTTATAATTCTTTTATTATTATTTGCATGGATTTAAATTAGAAAAAAATGGTTTTTATTAAATAGTTGTGTTCTCTTTTGATGGGTCATGCTTAGTTAATTACTCTTGATGTCCCATGCTTAGGATTTACAATTATTCTTTTAGGAAACATATTTTTGGCAAACTTGAATTAAATTGTTAAAAAGAATTACATGATTAATCACATAGATTGTTAGAAATAACTGAACCCTGATTCCTAGTTTTCTCCATATTTTCTAAAAATATTCTCTAGTTTATTTTCCTGATTTTTATTAGTTTAGATTAAGTTTAATATTTTCTAAAATCATTACCTTCACAAGTTCGAGAATCGAACCTCTTTTTACCACTATACAAAATCACATCAACTATTGACCAACTTCAACAACTAATGGAAGCAATTAACGAGATACGCAAGGAACAACGGACTTGTACCGAACAAATTTCACTTTTGACCAGAGAAAATCAAGTACTCAAAGAAAGAGTCCAGCATGATGCGGGACCATCTACAACTAGAACACGAGGGCAATAAGAAAGCTCCAGTAGACCCACATGGAGAAAACAAAAAGTCAATAAAGATCAAAAAATAATGGTAGTGGAACCCGCATCCCAGCAACCTGGTCCAGATAGGTTGAATCATGACGACGCAAGATTACGAAATGATAGGTGGCAAAAATGCTATAAGGGCATGGAGCAAATGCGAGAAGTAATTAAGAATTTGAAAAATAAAGAGAGTGGACGGTTAGAAGAAGTGTTAAAAGAAGTTAGACGAATGCAATTGGCACCGCACTTGGCATATGCACCAATGCCCCGAGATTGTAGTATTCCCATTTTTCAATTCTACGATGGGACAAGAGACCCAACAACCCACATGAAATATTACAATCGCATCATGTCACGTTGGGTGCAAGACGATGTTGTTATATGCCGGAATTTTCCATCAAGTTTGAGAGGAATAGCTTTGGCATGGTATGATAATTTACAATAAGGGTCAGTGCATTCTTACGCACAGTTGAACCGCAAGTTTTTAGAAGCATACATGTACAACAGACCCGCAGATTCGAGAATGGAATGGATAAGCTATATGCTCTCGCCTCGTGGCCAGAGGAAACTATTCGAGATTATACAGATCGATGGCAGACGATCTGTCAAGCGATCGGGGATGTAATCCCGGAAGTCGCCATCAACATATATAAATGGGGTATAGATGATCGAAAAAGTCAACTCTTTGTTGATATCCAAAATACAAATCCAACAAGTAAATGAGATCTCAGAGATATCATTGAGAAGTGTGCAAGATTGCAGGACATTCAGACGTAACATTCGAGAATAATATCTCAGCAACAAGGAAATGCAAAAAGAACCAATTCTATAGAGCCGTTATCCGGATCGGGGAAGAGGTGTGCGGGCAAAACTCCGAACATTGAATCAAAGCGGCCAAAGATAGAGGGAAGAAGAAAATTTACCCAAGAATTTGAGGAGCGAGTTTTCACTAAACTCAATATTCCTTATTCAGAAATTTTAAAAGTAATAAAGAATAGACAAGATTTTCGGTGGCCGCGGTAAAAAGAACAACAACCCGAACACACACAGAACTCCAAGGAGTATTACGAATATCATTGCTATCGGGGACATTCCACAAACCGATTCAGGAATTTAATATGGCAAGTAAAATGTTTGATCGACGCAAGGGAGTTAAAAAAATTTATTCAATTACTTAATCCCTCACCAAGGCTTGATAAGGGGAAAGCTGTTAATATTCCTCAAAATTATCAAACTATACATATGGTCTCTTATTCAGAGTCGGATCAGTCTTCCATGAGTGCAGCTATCAATGAAAAATTGCATAAAAGAGTCCGCAGTCACGAAGTATTTAAGGTTGCTGGAAGAGTTACTGAATTATGGGAAGGATGGATGGCATCCCCGCTAACTTTTTCTGCGGACGAAGTTGACCAAGAGATTGAAATGCACAATGATCCGTTGGTGTACGCTTCCACTATCTGGATGGAATATAAGGAAAATTCTTTTGGATAGGGGCAACTCTCTTAATGTTTTGTTTTATGACCTTCCAGAAGATGGGGCTAAAAGATGATCAATTAACTCCTTCTTGCTATACAATTTATGGGTTTAACGGATTGGCTTTGAAACCAAAAGGGGCATTCTTGCTTGATGTTGCGGCTGGACCAATAAGTATTCTGACTAAATTCAGTGTGGTGGAAGCTCCACATCCGTACAATGCTATTATCGATAAGCACTGGGTTCATCAGTTGAAAGGGGTAACTTCAATGTATCACAAATACTTACGGTTTCCAACACCGCAAGGGGAAATGGAGATGATAGGAGATCAAAATGAGGCAAAATCTTGCATCTTAGATGAAGTCCGCATGAATGAAGAGCAACAACTGCAACAACAAAACATGAAGAAAGAACGCAAGATGAAGGATAAAGAAGAGGCCCAAGACCAATATATGATTCAGGTTGCGGGAAGAAAAGGCATAAATGAAACAAGTGAAGGAGTTACGGAAAAGGAAAACACACCAAAATTTGATCAAGGTAGTATTCCATCATAGAAACCAAAGGGGGCTCCCACACTTTTAGGAACTCCCAAACCCACCTTTACCTCAATTGAGGAAACCAAAAATGTTAACATAGGAACGGAAGAATTTCCCATGTTGATAAAGATTGGAACTCTGATGCAGACAGAAAATGAGCAAAATTTGATCATACTACTTCGATATTTCGTGGAAATATTTGCATGGAAGATGGAGGATATGCCGGACATCGACCCAAATATTGTACATCATGAGTTACATATACACCCCGAAGCTACAACTTTTCGGCAACGTATACGTAAAGTTGCGCCCGAATATCATGTGTCAGTTGAAAAAGAATTAAAAAAGCTCATGGATGCGGGATTCATTCGAGAGGTGCGGTACCCAACTTGGATTTCCAACATGGTGATTGTACCAAAAAAGAATGGCGGAGTAAGAATTTTCATAGACTTCACTAATTTGAACAAAGCATGCCCAAAAGACAGTTATCCGCTCCCCAGCTTTGATCAATTGGTGGACGTTGTTGAAGGTTATGAGGCATTATCCTTTATGGACGGACAATCAGGATACAACCAGATCACACTGGATGAAGAAGATCAAGAGCACACTGCGTTCTTTACTCCTCGCGGTTTGTAATGTTACACCAGAATGCCATTTGGGTTAAGAAATGTAGGAGCAACATATCAACGGTTGGTTGACGCAATTTTTAAGCCATGGATAGGCCGTACCCTGGAAGTTTATATGGATAAAATGTTAATAAAAAGTAAAATTTCAACAAATCATCTACAAGACTTGAAAGAAATATTTAAAGCCTTGCGGAAATGCAGAATGAAGGTCAATCCTGACAAGTGCATTTTTGGGGTCACATCAGGAAAGTTTCTGGGGTATTTGGTTACCAAAAAAGGAATTGAAGTTGATCCCACAAAAGTTCATGCAATAGTAAACATGCCATCCCCAAAGAATATTAAAGAAGTGCAGAAATTGAATGGTTGTTTGGCCGCACTTAGCAGGTTTATCGCAAGATCGTCGGAGAGATGCAAGTTCAAGATTGGCTTGCTCTTCATTGGCCCTAGTAATAGCAAGCACTAACTGAGTTTGCGCTTCTTTGACCTTTTTGGAAGTCATCTCAAGTTGTTTATTGAGGTTTTCCACTCTAGAATTTGCCGCATCAAGCTCACCCTCATCCTTGACATCCCTTGCGGTCGCCTCATTAAACTTTTCTTCAAAACCTGGAATCAAAGCAACGAGTTAGCGGGAATGATAACGAATTGTAAATATACAGAAAATAAGGTACCTCCAGCGAGAGATTCAAACTCTGCTTCCTTGTGAACCATAACTTCCAATAAACGCTCATGTCGTGACTCTTATCTATTATACCTCCACTTGGTTAAATCATAACTATCAACTAGATCATTAAATCTTGTCTTGAGTTCCATGATCTCATTGTTAACTTTCATTACATGATCTTTCAATTGTGTATTCCTACACTGCATCCTAGACAAGAGTTCTGAATCCCCCGCTGATCCCATGAAGTTATTAAGAATGCAAGTAAGAAATTGATAAAAGAATTTAATAAGGTAGAAAAAATTAAACCTTGATTTTGGAGGTCAAGCAATTGTTGACGAAGAATATCATTTTCCCACTGCAATTTCAAAGCATTAAAATCTTTAGCCTTAAACTGGGATTCCATCATTATGGACCGAGCTTTATAGAATTTACACGCAGTGAATACAACATTCTGAACCTGGGCAAGATGCAAAGAAAAAGTTAGAAATATGACAAAAGAAACCTGAGAAAGTCAAAAGGTATGAAAATGATAAGAGTACCTCTACAAGAGCTTGCTGCGGGAAGGAATATGCTTAACCATCAGCAAGTGCAAGAGTCTCCTCCAGAGAAGAAGGTGGATTCATGGGGAATGCGGGATCAACAGCTTCATCCTGATCTTGAAATCAAGCGTCCCTAACCACATCAAATGGTAAGGTCCCCATGGATTGCCGCAAGCGAGAAACCGATACACTATCTGATTTCATCGGAAAAGGATTACTTGTGGCAGACAGAAGCTCCTTTGACAAGAACCACCGGAAGGCTTCGTCTTTATTTTCTAAGAGACCTAAATCCTATGCAACCCCTTTGCCCTTACTTTCATGCGGGATTTCCCTGTTTGGCTCGGATGTTCCCGTAACAACAGCGCTTGCAGCAGGAATAGGAGAAGTCACCACTATAGTGCTTGCGGGTATACTTCCCGCAGCATTAACGCTCGAAGACTCATATAATCCTGCAGCAGCCGATCCATATTCATTTATAGGATCACCTTGAATAAGGTGATCCACCCCTACAACTGAACCACCCTCATTGATAAGATCATCTTGTATAGGGTGATCCATTCCTTTAGCTACACCCTCTTCATGTGGGACCGATTCAAGCGGAAAATCAGCGGCTAAAGGAGAAAATTGACAATAGAAGCCAAGATCAACAACCATAGCATCGAGTTAAGGGTTAACTACAGCTTCTGGAGCCTCTTCCACAGTACCAACTACCGGGATTTCTTCCCAGTGATGGCTTGTCCCACAGATTCAGAATTGAATATTTGAAGAGGAATGACTTGCTCTTCCTCTTGAATCTCTATGGCGGAGCTCCCACGACCTCTCATAGTCGGGTGATAAAGGGGGGAATCCTGAATTTCACCTCTTTATCTGAGGTAGCCCGGGGTACCCCATTTACCTTCTTTCGGCCATATCAATAAGCCACAAAAAATTCATCAATCGAAATTCATAAGGACAATAAGAATCCGTCAGACAAAAACAATACCTTCTCTGTTGGAATTGAGGCTTTGCGCTTCCCTCCTGCGCCACCTTGTGTGCTTTCATCAATTTGCTACTCAACTTGCAGCACATCCAACGGCTCAACTTGTGGCACAACTGGCAATTCACCCTGCGGCTATGAAAAATAGTAGAAACTTTAACCATTAGAGAAAAAAATTAACCATAAAGCAATGATGTGATTTGGAATTACCCAATATAATAACCGCATCCCACGACGCCTAACTAGTAGACAACGGCAAGTATGGGTCGAACCCACAGAGAGCGGGGAAATACTGCAATTAATATCTCTAATAAATTAACCAAGAGGAATATTTTTGTGATTTTTAGATAGATAAATAAAATAATAAACTAACTAAACTAATAAAATGTGACCGAGTAGAGAGAGTCGGTAACCAGGGTTTTTCAGTATCCACCACTATTTAATTCATGAATATTTAGAGTCGCAAATATCGCTGGGACGCCCTAAACATGATGCATCAAAAAGCCCTAGTCTCAAGCATACACCATAAAATTGCGCTAGCGAGAAAATTGTACGAAACTAATTATAGGTCCACAAATAATATATGGTTATTCTAAGCATACCAGAGACATGGAACATCAAAACCATAGGCTAAGCATGCACCATAAACGACAATACAATTGTTTAAAGTCATGAATTTAATCTATTTAAATCATAATGGTCTGTATCAAATATTTAATTCAATTGATCTAAAACTGTAAGTGGTTTTAACATTAAACCCTAGTTACAAATTAATTTAGAACATGGAGAAGGGTTTCTCAAAACCCATAAAAATAAATAGAAGAGAAGAAAGAATTAAACCGTCACCGTCGTCACCCAGCAAACAATCTTCTTCTTCTTCGCTTGTCCGTCTGTAGAGCTAAAAGAAAAATATCCACCAAAATCCGCTTCCCAGAACTGTATAGAAATCCTCTGTGCCCAAAAATCCCTCTCTTCCGCCGCCAAATCAAACCTGTACCCAGCCTCCCCTGGAAGCTCAAACCTCAAAGAAGACTGAAACCTTCCGGAAAGCTCCTGTACGCTCTGTCCCTCTGGCCCAAGGTCCACTAAAGTCCACTTAATATTTTATCCAATACCACTCACGTCCACTTGAACCATTCAATTGGTGGCTTCATGTGATCACCTTGTTACCACTGGTTCATTTTAGTTTTTACCCAAAGCTCTTTGATATAGCAAAACCAATGAATGAATATTGAGTGGGTTCACTAACTACGAAACATAAAGATATGTTTTGTTTTCAATTCTTCCTCCACTGTTTTCACGACCTAGTCTCTCTTCTTTGCTCAATTCATGTGACGTAACCTATAGCCACTTTCCTGATGTGCAGCACTATACCGTACTCCACAGCCCATACCACTCTCTTTGATATCATGCACTGTACCCAACTGCATTCAATAGTCAATATTTCAGTCATCTCACTCTATTTAATCATGCTTCATTCGTAACTTCGGATTTTAATATACCACATATAAATACATAAAAATAATAAAATTAATACAAAATTAAGTATTAGTAAATATAAGTTAGGTGATAAAATTATATAAATTAAGAGCCTATCAAGCAACATAAAAGAACAGAGAAGAAACTTTACATACCTCAATGGTAAGTGGAAACTTGAAGTCAGTAAAATTTAACCGCCAAGGGCAGTAACCTGGGAAGCATCAAGAATGCTTTGAACTGCATTATCAGGAAGGGACCTAAACATCCATGGACCTTCGATCACCAAGGGGGTACGATACCATTTAAAATCATGATCTAGGCGTATCCTTTCTTTTAAATGAGTCTCCGTATTAGGGATAAACCTTATCTTGGAGCTATCAATCTGATGGAGAAAACAGAATCCCGCACCACCTCTGTGGCCAGGACCGACGCTCCTTCTCAAATAATTCTTCATAGCAATACTATCTGAGTACGTGGCATGGAAATTCTCAACTGTATATAGGTTAGGATATGAAGGATCAGGAACGTAGCATGTAAAACGGGTCAATCCTTGTCTCCGCAGGCTGCACTCATCCAGAACGCACCACCAGTTTCCATTATATTGAGTAATGGATCGAACAAGACCATGTGGAGATTGGTTGCGGGATGCAAGAACCTCGAACTGGAAAGGATGTTCACTTTGGTACAAAGGAAGATGAAGACCTGCCTCTAATGCTCCCGTAGGGATTAGTAACCTGTTCCTGGTATAATTAAACCCTTTCATCTTGTCCAGATAAATTTTGTCTTCACCCTGGTCATAAAAGGAGACTTTGAATTTGCCAAGACGATGTTTCTTTTTGAATTCTGCAAGGTTCACGAGCTTGAATGTACATCTTTCATGTTCCCGCTTGCTCTTGGGGGCAGGGTTACTGGCCGCAACAGGAACTTTCGCAGGCCTAGAAGAATCAACATGAGAGTTAAGGGGTCTGGTAGAAATATGATGATCTCTCGACGAAGGATAGCGAGATGACCTTCTGATCAAAGGGAAATCATCTTGGTGAAAAGCATCACCGGTCATTTTAGCATTAGTTCTTCCAGCCATGATGAGTTTTAATCTTCACAGAGAAACAAGAAAAAATAAGTACACTATGGCCAAAAGCAAAAATAAAATAGAAGAAAGACAAAATAGTCATCAAATCAAAAATACAGCTCAACTAATAATCTTTTGCTCAGGAAAAATGAAAGGATTATGATAAAACAATCAGTTATCATAAAGAGGTATCATCATCATCACTGTCATCATCATCATCCCCATTATTATCATCATCAATATTATCATTCCAACAGATAATAAACAAATAATAATCAACATCATCCATAATGATTGATCGAAAAGGGTTCAGATACAAAGATGGATATACACAGAAGTACAATAAGGAAAAAGATTGCTTACAGTGAAATGAAAGTTAGAAGAATCTGTTGATTGAAAAGAGTGCAAACTGATCCCAATGCAAAAATCCTTGATCATAGGAGTTTCAAGAGAATAACAGGGTGATGAAGAATCTTTGAAAAGTTTAAAGGAATGAAAAGCTGCAACTTTAAGAAGAAAAAAAACAAAAGGTGTAAAGAATGGAATGAGGGAAATAATTGATATTAAACAGAAGAAAGCTGAAACTGACGAACAGTCGAAAACTGAAAAGAAATAAACTTTATCAAAGATTTGATTTCCTCGAAAAACGTCAACTGACAGAACCGTGCTAAAGGAAATTACTGCTAGCGCAAAAGGCGGAGTAACGTGCCAAAGAAAGTTAATACTAGCGTAAAAAGTGGTGTAACGTGGGAAAGGAAGTTATTGCAGGCGTGGGAATAAAAAGGGTAATTACTATTTTTCCTTTTTTAAAATTTTTTCATTAACTGTCAGTTCCAAAAAAGGAAAAAGGGGAAAAAAATGTGAGAGTTAAAATTCCGAGTGACGCGTGTCCAAAAACTGCTGAAGAAGTAACAAGTTACGGTGGACTGAGAAGCACCAAAGCAAAACATTCTGAGAAGATCTGAAAAGTGGATAGGTTCAAATCTGACATCGTTGATGCATGATTAACACGTATGTACCAAGAAAGTACGCGTTCTGTTCAAGACAGATAGCTGTGATTCAAATAAAGCCAAAGCATGACGATTCACTTTTAAGAAATTACGTGTCAGACATGCTGTGATTCAAATAAAGCCGCAACCTTCATCCAAATCCAATAGCAACAATTAAAATATAAGACCGCAGAAGAGCTGCGAGATGATAAATACAAGACCGAAGAATAGTTGCTGGATGAAAAGTAAGAAAGAAGATAAAACAAACAATACGCAAACAAAGACTTGCGGAACCGCATTACGCTCCTGGGATGGATAAGAATAAATAGGTGGAAAGGTAGAATGGGGGACCCATCAAATTGGCTATAAATACCAATCTCATTAACAGGAAAAGGGGTTGGACTAAGGCATTGAAGTGATAGCAAAGAGTTTAGGTATGGAACTTATGTAATTTTCTAGTTCATTTGGTTCATGATTAACATGATTGTGATTGACAGAATACATCTCTTTTGTACAAATTATTACACTTGTCTTTTCTTTTGTATTGATTGGAACATGGTCATATTAATGGATCCAATTATTTTATCCGTGGATGTAGACCGTTTAACTGGTTAACCACGTTAATCCTTGAGTCACTTCATTTTTGTTTTGATTGATTACCACCTTCACAATGTTATTGTGAAACGATTTCGATAAGATATCGTACTTTACTGGATTTAAAACACTTTTGGCTGTGATCCCAAATTCACCAGATTTTTGGTAATCACAATTATTATGGTGCATGCTAGCCGAATACAAAGAAAAATCGGCTTAAGCGACCAGTAGTTGTAAGTCGCTAAAACCCCTTTTGAGTCGCTATAACTGTTATAGTGATTTAAAGTGACAATCGTTTCGCTGTTGCAAAAAGCTCGATTTATAAAGACTTGTAGCAGCTAAGTAGTTCTAAGTATTTTTCAACTACAATATAATGACTTACTTATATCATTGCTTTAAGTGTGTTCCGATTATTTTTGAGTTTAGTAGATATATGCGTAAAGCAAGTTAACTTTGTGGTTACAAGAGATCAATAATCAGTTGTTTCATGGGATTTTGAAATACGAGTTTTTGGTCGGTAGAGACAGTTAAGCAACTAGTCTGAAGTTGATCGTTATAGACTGTTAAGCAACTTATCTGAGGTTGGTCGTTATAGACTATTGAGCAACTTGCCTGAAGATTTGTAGCCGCCAAATGTTCCATTGGTAGGAGTTTTATTAACCAATTAATACAATTGGTATCGTTGACCAAGGGATTAAGTCACTACAAATTGAGTTACTCTAGGTGTTTTATCCACTACAACTTCACTTAAGTTGTTGGGTATGATTAAAATATATATATAGATGATTTAATAATTAAATAAAAATCAAGAATAAAAATTAAAAAAAAATTCTTTTATTTATTATTTTCAATCATTCAATCACTATAATAATTAGAATAGATACGTAAATTCTAATGAAAAATTAGTCATTAAACTTTTACACAAGCATTCGAAAAATCAACCTGCAACTTATGAACATTTTGAATCAGACTGCACACTTCATAACTGGCCTTTCAAATGAGCAAGCAATTGGTCTGTAGCCGCACCAATTCGACACTTACAGCTTCAGTACTTAATGCGATGAAATACAATCATATAATGAAAAGTTAATATCTAAGATTATCCCAGAAAATGAAAAAGAACATCAGAAGAGTACTCAATGGTTTATGCTTGAATAATGTACAGTAAACAACACAAACAAATACCATGCATGTAGAAGTAAATATGACGAATAATCAAAAAAAAAATTAAACCTTGATAATACTTTTATAGAACAGATCAAAAAACCTAAACAAACAAGTGAAATCTGATCAATCTTATCTATGACCTAGCATGACCTAGCAGTAGATGCATAATCAATTCTGGAATATGCCTTAGAAACCCTAACATGCTTGGCTGCTATATTGTGACACTGCAAAAAAACATAGATGATCTAAAGTATAAAGGAGAAATCGAAGTACTCAAAATGTTCGGAAGAACCCAAGGAGCATTCAGAACAACAAACAACAACAACAAGTAATTCCCAATTTACTAATTGATCTCCAACTGAAACTCACGAATCAACAAGTCATCGTTTACATACTTCATTAACAAGTCATTTGTACACTTTTGTATTTTCATTCATCCCCCATGTGTAGTGTGAGGGAATAAATTCCAAGCTACACGTATCCAAAAACTATTAGAGAAGTAACGAGTTACGATGGGACGAGAAACACTGAAACAAAACCTTTTAAGAAGTACTGAACTGACATCTGAAAATTCGATAAGATTTAAACCTGACAGCGTTGGTACATGATCGACACGTAGGTTCCGGGAAAGCAAGACACACTGCTCGAAACAGATAGCCTTGCTGCCTGACTGACACCCAGGATGCGAGAAAGCCTGGCACAATAAAGAGTAACGATGAGCATTCATGCATGAGAGACACGTATCAACTCTATAAGTTGCGGAAAAAGGACTAAAGCATGACAAGTTACTTTCAAGAGCCACGTGTCATACATGCTATGATTCTAATAAGATCGCAACGTTCATCTAAATCTAGAAACAATAACTTAAATACAAGACCGCAGAAGAGTTGCGGGATAACAAGTGAGAAACTAAGGGAAACAAGCAATATGCATGCTCAGATATGCGGGAAGCATGATTAAATCTTGCGGAAAGTATAAATAAGTTTTGCGGGACTATATTTCGCTCCAAGGATGGATAAGAATAAATAGATTGGAAAGGTAATTTGGAGGGACGCATCAAATTGCCTATAAATACCAAGCTCATAAACATGAAAAGAGACTGGAAATTGGAGAGAAAAATTGGACATAAGGTGTAGAATCAGAACAAAAGAGTTTAACATGATCATGATTTTATGGCATATCAATTTTCTTGTAACTTATGATGATGAATAATGAAAGTAATACAAATCTTTATTACCCGTGGATGTAGACAATATGATTGTCGAACCATGTTAAATGCTTTGAGTCAATTTGTTACTTGATTTGATTGATTATCCTCTTCAAAATGTTAATATGAGTTGATTTTATGATAAGGTATCAAACTTTTGTATGATTCAAATTTTATTGGTTGTGATCCAAAGATGTCATATTTTTGGTCATCACAATTTGGCGATAGAAACAGAGACGTAGTAAAGAATTTATTCTACCTGTTAAAATTTTCATCTTTAAAATCTTAAATCATGTTATGTTGGAAAATTCTTTTCCTTAAAATACAATAATTAAAAATCATAATGAAAAAAATTTATATATAGTTTTACTCTGAATTAATCGGTTGATGTATATATAGATTTTTGGTCATCACATGTAGAAAGTTAAAAACCTGCGGAGACTCAAAATGTCAAAAGGAAGAAGTACCAAGGTACTCAAGGTTGGGCGTTCAATAAAAAGTTGTCAAACCACCGGACCTGCACCCTCCTCAATACTGCGGTGGATACACAACCCCATTAGTTCCGTTGATATCTAGGATACACAACTTTAGAG
>JAJJMC010000520.1:384138-453722 GCA_023531435.1 Papaver californicum | reverse complement strand
GTTTGTGTCGACGGGATCATCCCTGTTTAATTAGATGGACCTTATTGTTCAGAAAATGCCAGTCTTTGATATGATTCTAACTCGTAGATGCAGTTAAGCTATTGCCTCTTTCTTCATCGGTATTCAAGGCATCAAATACAATAAATCTTCGCCTTGATTTGAATACTATCAAGCCGCAATCCAAGTTCACATGAGTTGGCGGTAATAATGCAGATGAAGATAACGACGATGATACTAGTTTTATTTGCATGGAGCACAACCTGGAATTGTCCATGTTGCGTGCACAGGACAACTTGGAGAAGGTGAGGGTGCTGGTTCAGGATTCTTGTTACAACAACATTTGCACCACTTATGATCAGATTTGGAATCATCAATTGAACACTTATCGCTAACCACCTTATAATCCCCTAACTCTTTACACCAATCTTCACACCAATCAGTACAATTGCCGCAAGCTGGGTTGGGAATTGTAATTTCATCGTACTTGCCCCCACCTTGTTCACATGTATCGTGCGGTGGAGTAGTAGGGGGTGATGGTGGAGGTACTGGTTCAGGATTCTTGTCACAACAACATTTGCATCGCACTACCAATTTGGATTCATCACCAATTGAACATTGATCGTTAACCACTTTAGTCCCTAAGAGCATCTCCAATCATCGATCAAAACGTCGATCAATGATTAAATTTGATCGATGATCGGTGAAATTCAACCACAGCGGTGCGATTAGATTTAGTTTATAATCGTTGAAAATCACTGTTCAGGATTAAAAGAAGTCGTTGATCGACGATCAAAAGTTATAGTCGAGCGAAACTCTACTCCCTCGCTTGTGAACAGACGACAGACCAGCATCTCGCTTAAAAACACGGGCAAAGAGTTGACATTTCGCCAGCTCAAGCGTTATGCTAAACTTTCGCTCCACCAGACGAGTAACAAAAAGCTCGCCTACTCATAAGCGAATAGCAGAGATTTCGCCTAAAATTTCCAAACACGGGCGAGATGCTACCGAGTCGCTTGAAGTTGGGCGGCACTACAAGGAACCGCTTGGACCTGGGCGAGGCTCCAAGGCTTCGCTTGGAGTTGGGCGAGACCCCAAGGCTCCGCTTGGAGTTGGGCGAGACCCCAAGGCCTCGCTCAGGTGTGACCGTTAATTTGTGTGACCGTTTGTTTCCGTTGATATGTTACCGTTGGCAGTTTAACGGCTATATATTTACCCTATATATATGGGATACTAAACCAATGGCATTTTACTAAACTCATACATTGTGTAGTTGAAAATTCTAAAGTTGGTTGTTATTTCATAAGTTTTGAAATCGATTAGTAAAATGGCGCCATCAAAACCACGAGGTCCAAATTTTTCGTCTTTTTAAGATGTTACGATGTGTACGATTCATTTGTCTATTTCTCAAGATTGTAGCTGATCAATGTGAAGAAAAATTATGGTCACGTATACTATGTCGGATGAAAGAAGCTATACCTTCTATGCCAGAACGTAGTTGGACCTCCCTTCAGAAACGATTTCAAATTATAAGTAAGGATGTGGCGCTTATGTCTGCAAAGGAGGCTGAAGTCGAAAGGGAACATCATACTGGATGGGGCCCCGAAAATAAGGTAACAACTCGTTTAATTATGCTTATTACATTAATCTATATGATTGTATATCCTTTAACAACATTGAATTGAAACACCAGTTCGCAGAAGTACGTAGGCTTTTCAAGGAAGCAACTGGTCGAAGTTTTAAACATGAAGATTGCTACACAGTTATGTTAGATAATATTAAATATTCCAGAAGGTCGACATCTGAAGGCAACAGGAGGGCGAGGTGTAGAAGAAACTAAAAAATTTAGGGTTTAAAACGGTGAAATAGACAGGCGAGAGCTAGGGATCTCGCCTACATCAAAGCGGGAATCTGGCATCTCGCCCGTCTATTTCCACACACACATGCGTCGCACGCTCACTAGGCGAAACTCTAGTCTCCCGCCTATATGCAAGCGGTACTCCAACATCTCGCCCGGATCATTTTTCACACGATTTCTTCGCACAATTCTAGACGAGATTTTACAACTTCGCTTGTACAAGCGACATACTGAGATACCGCTTGGGAAGTGGGCGAGGTTTTTGGATTTCGCCTGTATGTTTGTTTTGCAGGCGGTAGTCCACAATCTCGCTTGTACGAGGCGAACTGTTACTATCTCGTCCGTCTTTCCAAGCGATATACTGGTACTTCGCTTACCCCCAAACGGTACTGTACGACCTCGTCTGATCATTCACCGTTGTTTTTGACCCAGATCAAAGATCAAATTTTTTAATCTTTGATCGATGGGTATAATCTGGTGATTGTGGATGCTCTGCACATAATTCATTTTCACACCAAATCTTTACAGTAACTGCAGTCTGTGGTTGGATGTGTAATTTCTTCGTACATGCCACCAGCTTGTTCACATGTATCTGCAGAGGAGTCGGTGACGGTGGTGTTGGTGAAGGCGGGGATGAAAGTGGCGAAGGTGAGGGTGATGGTGTTGTATCAGGGTTCTTGTTACCATGCCCACGTTGATGAATAATAGGTGTACAAGCTTGTTTAACCATTATCATCCCCACCCATGAGCACATTGACGGACTTAATAAACTACAAGTACTAGAGCAGTCATGTATAACCCCTGTTTGTATGTCTCTCCTGGTTTACATCTGATGGTTGGTTCTCCATAAGGTGCTAAATGTCTTGAATGACATCTGCCTTCAAACAAAATATACTGCATTAGTTTAGTTGGCAAAAAGAATATAACAGTGATACTGACTGAGTATAACAGAAAGGAAATTAGTACGTACTTATGTCTTTATACGGTTTGCAAGATGAAACAAAGACATCGGCTGATTCATGATCTGTAGAAGCATAAACTGAAATAATATAAAGCAGAAGATACCCAACAGTGAGTCCCAAAATTGAACAGAACCAAGAAAATCTAGCCATTTTGACACAGAATGCATACTGATCGATTGACCTTGCTTATTATTATAGAGCCTGCATTAGGTAATCTTTTCTTCGTATTTTAACATCTGCATAGCAAGGTGTTGTTTTTTTTTTCCATCATATTTTAAGATATAATGATATATGCATTGTGAGGTAGAATGCCAAAAGGCAAAAAATAGTCAAAATAAGTTTTGTTTGGTAAGATTTGTGCATCTGGCAGGCAAGTCACGTTAAACTCCAAAAATCAATGGAGGGATAATCTTATTTATATGTAACACATTTTTCAAGAGAATGGCTCCTCCAAGAAGAGGGGGAAATGTTTTAAATATTGGCATGTCGGTAAGGTTGTTCATCAGTATAATACTCGATATTTGAGATATCGATGAGTCATGGTCGAACAATGAGATTATGTCTCCCTTGAAAATCTCCTCCTCTTTTAAGTGCAGCAACGGAAGGAACAATGAAGGAATCAAGAACAATTTATTTTGGAATGATCTCAGCAGTCGAATGGGCCGGCTGTAGATTTGTTAATGTGTTTAGCAACTTCTATTAAAACAGATATTTCAGTCCCTAATGTCTTTATCAACGGTTAATGGGTTCCGAAAATATAATTGCTATTAGTTGGAAGGGATTAGGATGTAATTAGTCCCGCTTATTTGCGTACCTAATTATTGAGAGAACGGTTGGTTTCTGCCACTGCTTAGGAACGAATATAAGCGTTCCTAACAGCCTGCGGCCAATACTAGAATTTATTTGACGGCCCATCCTTCTTGGTCAGCCCATCTGACATATCAGATCATTTCAAAGTCAAATTAAAAGCAAATTTCCTTCGAGAAATAGTGGACAAGCGGTCATGGACAGACAACTGCAAACTTCCGTCGTGTCCCTAGCCGGCCCAAATATTAATTGTAATCATTTTTTGTTTTGTTAATTTTGATGTTCTAAACCTGCCAATTATTTCAGAACAAAAGAGAATCAAAACATACTCCAAACATTTTATTCGAAAGTGATTGATTTACCAGTTTTAGCGGAGTTTTGGACGTACGTCTATGTCGTGGAAATTGATTTCCGGTTTAACCGAGGTAGACGGCAATGCCAAAGTATTTGACATATATAGGCCAGTTACTAATTAAATAAATCATTAATATAGTAAAGGATGAATTAGTCAGAATGTCAGATTACAAATTGTTTGTTTTAATTATTTCAACAGACTTGTTTAAATCTGACTCATTTGAATATGATTTATTATATTAATATCTGAATTATTATATCTGATTTAAAAATTAGTAAGTATTCATTCCGTTTTAAAATGATAGGTTTGTTTGATTTAATATAAAAAATAAAAAAACCAATCATTAAAATTACTTTTGTATATTTTTTCTTATTTATCTTTGAAAGAAATGATCCCCAACAGAAAAGAGGAATGATTCCCATATGGGTAATATTTTCTATATACGTTGAAACAAACTTATTTTTTTGATACACCAAATATAGTAATCTTACTTATTATTTTAAAACGGAGGAAATATGTAATTTAATTAACAAAAAAGAAAATGAGTTTTATTCAGTATAAAAATGAAACTGACTCGAATATTTCTGAGTCAAATATATAAGTCGAGAATCGGACACTAAAAATTAAAATAATAAAACAAATGAACAAATAATCTTACATCCGATTAAATCTAGTTTAGCCAACGAGTCAGATTCATGGTCCGACTCAAATCCAAACAAATAAGGTATAATCTCATCATTGAAGTTACCATCATATGAAAGATCCGTCCATCACCTTATAAAATAAACACCAAGTTTACGGAAATTCCCTATGAGGTCATGGTCGTTTTTAGTAGTTTCCCAGCGTCCGATTTCTTTCCCGAGGTAGGTTGGATTATCGACAGGATTACCGGAAGTCATGGTAGAACTGAAAAATATTTTCATAATTCAGATGAATTCTTTCAACAAATGATAGACGAACATCTCGACCCGGAGAGACAGAACCCAGACCACGACGATATTATTGACGTTTTGCTGAAACTAGAGAAGGATCAAAACGAGTGCAATTCGTCTTACGAATGACCATGTCAAAGCAATTCTTATGGTAAACCAAGTTTCCCAAGATAAACATTATAGAGTATTTTTCCAAAAGGAAACAATAACAGAAAATATTTCGTAGGTAATTTATTTATGAAAAACAGTTTAAAATATTTTCAATAAAATTAAGAGATCTTGGTTGATATATGCACGAGCCCTAGGCAAGTTTTCCATGGGTGCGTAAACCCAATACATGAATTAGCCCAAAAATTATTTGCCCGTCTATGCCCACCGACCAATATAGCTATCATTAAGAGTATAGTTATATAGTTTAGTTCCTCTTTAGTTTTACCTAATATATGACTAAAGATTACCTCTTTCATTCACTCATAGAAAATAAGTAAATATCCTTAGAGCATCCACAGTGGGACAGGTAAAAGACAAAGTATACCTAAATTTATTCTTTGATCGGTCCAAAACCAATCACGGTGGGGTGAATAAATTTTTTTAAAATTGATTTGATAAATAAAGAATGTAAATGCTCAATTGAAGTTAAAAATTCATCAATTCGCTCAAAAACAAAAACCGTGGCGTAAAAGATAAATAAGAATAATATTGTAACAATATATTTGTTGCTAATTTATTTTCCCGTCGTAAAAGAATTTTACATAGTTTAGAGCGAATTCGTTCGAATTTTAGGCTGGCTCCCACCGTACAAACGGTCATCTAGTCCGGTCTAGTTAGATGGCCAAAGCGAGGCCTTAATATGGTGACTTGATTGTATATTGTCAGGAACGTTTTTGGCCACTGTTTTTTTTCAGTTTCATCTCAATTTGATAAAATTGGTAGGTAATTGAACATTTTTTTTTTACAAATTTCATCCAATTCGATCGTCCTTTTACCCAAAAATGAGTTAATTTGATATACAAAAACGTATAAAAATATTACAATCAGTATCGAACCAATAAAAACATGTATGAAAACTATCAAAACCATCTATGTGCTTCCAACACCTCTGATGGCATTTTGAAGACTGTCAAATCCATCTTTCTTATTTGGGGAATTCAATTCTTAGAAATACAACCGCCAAGAATGACTATTTATAACACTTGACGAATGATGACTAACACGCGCATCATGTACAACCACGATCATTACAGACTTGCACTCTAATGACACAGCAACACACACAACACCAACAGATATTACAATTGAAGTTCCTTGTAAAGATTTAAATATCTTGCCAAGGGACACTATTTGTAACATTTACGTGAATAAATCACAAAGAAAACCAAGTTTATAGCACTTAAAATTGCTAATAACCAGTAGTACCTGTCCAGTTGACCTCCATTGGTGTCATCAGAGAACCAGCTATGTTTTCCATCACTTGTAGCTTTATCAAGTATAGATATCAGGATTGCACTCAGAAAACTTCCAACGCCAAAGACACCTTGAGGTAAAGCCATTCCCAGAGTTTTCAACTTGTTAGGAACTTCGCTATAAAAGAACTCCTGCATCCCAACAATTGTAAAAACTTCTGACATGCCCATTATGAGGTACTGCGGCACTAACCAAAAAATGTTCAATTGAGCTGAAATGTTATTTGGTTCTCTTCTATGAATTTTGATTCTTTGCGTCTCAATAAATGCAGCTATCGACATAGCAATTACTGATAGAAACAAACCAAAACCCATTCTTTGCATTATAGTAATCCTTTTATTACTTTGACTGATTATCCGAAAAATGGGCGTTACTACTTTGTCATATACAGGCACTAGAAGGATTATAGAAATGCTTTTCACACCTTGTAATGCCGCTGAAGGGATTATAAAATGGGAACCAAACTTTCTCTTCATATCCGTGCCTTGTTTGGTGAAGAAAGTTGCTGGCTGTTGAAGGATGATAGAAAACACCAGGAGCAGCGCCCATGTTGGTATTAGCCTTAAAAGAGATTTTTTTTCTTCTATCGGATCATCAGCTAGTACATCAGCGCTAAGTTTGTTTGTCATATCGCTTCCCTGAACATCTGAATCCTGGCTACTACCTGGTTTGTGCTGAGGCCTAATAGACAAAATACATATTAGAATTCAATGTTCCCCTACAGGCTATATATATGCTACTAGTTAGAGAGATAGAAATAGAGAGAATATTACTCGAGTTCGACGGCATTGAATGCATTTGACTGTGACGTTTTATTATTACGACTCGTTAACATAAGTGCAGTACTCTTGATGGACTTGACTAACTTCTTAATCACCGGTGTTGTATTTTTTCCGGCAGCCTTGGGTTTTCTGTTGATTGTATATAATCTTGCCCCACAAAAGAAAGGAGCGACGGAAAGTGCCATGGCAATGGTAGGAACAGCATAACCTATTCCCCAACCCAATATTTCTTGAAGATAAGATAACATAGTAACACCCAGCAAAGTCCCACTACATACACTAAAATAGTACCATCTAAAAAATTTACTTCTCTTGGTGTCATTTGAAGTTATTTCATCCTCTTCATCACCATCTGTAGTATAATTTGTTGAACTTGGTAACTGGTTTTGATTATCATCATCCTGGGTAAGGTGAAGTTGATCTGCTCCAAATGCTTGCAAACATGGGTTGTATCCACCTTGTCCTAAAGCTATCAAAAGCAGAGATAAAAACAGAAGAAGAGTAGAAGAACCTGAACTAGAACTAGCCTCTTCATGTGCGTGAATAATTTTAATTTTTGACTTTGTATCCCATGCGAATGCGGTTGACGTCAGTGCCACCAGTCCCTAATTTCAAATATCAGATCAAGCAACGCACAAATATCAGATACTGGGTTTAACTTCTGTCCACCAAGCATCAAATATGAAATACTTACAAGAACATATAAAACAGACGAGGCCAGAAGGGCGGAGTATCTGTCTGTAAAATAATCAACAAGAAATGCTCCTATGATTGGTAATGAATAAGACACTCCAAACCAAATGTTCACTGTTTTCACAGCTTGTGAAGTGTTCATCTTCACCACCTCCGTCAGATACGTCACAAGATTCGACTGTATACCTTTGAAAGAAAACTTCTCTACTCCAGCCACCACTGGTAATGCATTCATCATCGATTTATAACAACAACAACAACAGCAATATGTTAGAGAGACCATCATAACAGTAAAAACTCCTATCTTTTGAATGGAAATAAAACATAAACTATTACCAATGACCAGAATGCATGATCTGCCAAGCCCTTTCAATGACACCATGGTTTCTAGATTAAAGGTAAGAATACTTTTTAGTAAAATAAGAAATTAGATTGAAGAACTTTAGATCAGTTTGGAGCAAAGTCCGTGTCTTTTCACACTTCTGTACAAACTAGAACTTTATATCCAAACTTTTATGGGATAATACAAAGTTTCGGTAGCCTACCCATCAATAGTTGAAAAAAAAAAAGAAAAGGAGTAGAATCGGCTAATAACATAGTAACTTATTAGGCACTATGTTAACATATATGAGCATTATAATGAAGAATGTCATCATAATAATTACAATTACACGCGCATAAGTTTGCAAACATAGCTCGTACCAGCGTGCTGCAATCACACAATTTTTGTAGTAACTAGTAGTGATGCTACGCGATGCCTGTCGATTACATGCATCCAATTAAAAAAGAAAATCAAGTAATGCGGTCATATCTGTATCATGAATTAGCATCAATTGACACCATTTCGTTGCTCTCTTAGAAAAGAAATAGATAACACCGATACGTGCGCACATCTCAATTATTTTCTTGATCGTTATCATCCATCTCAATTAAGAAGATTAAAATCTTATAATTAGTCTGAAATGTTGTCATTTGAGTCATACTGAGCCTAGTTTCAAATTCTTAAGTCAACTTCTAGGTTATAATGAGTCAAAAATTGATGCTCATAGGATTATGACTGATCAAGATAGTATAATAGATGTGGTTCCTACCTATTGGATATTTTCAAATGTGTTGGAGATATCTTAATGATAAGAAAATAAGGGGAAAAACATGGAATTTTTTTCAGGGAGGGCAGGCGCCCTCTGGCCAAATACAACTGACTGAGTCAACTCGCTATAACGGCAACCTATGCAGCCGGACGAGTATGTTGAAAGATCAATTTTGACTATTTAGGTGCACTAACTCGGTCAAAGGAAATTAACCAGGTCAACTATGGTTAAGCGGGCAGCCTAAGTCGAAAAGTCAGATTTTAAGAGTGTTCATCAAATATTAAAAACACATTCACAATTGAATCATCATAGATTTTCAAGTTGGAAGCACAATAATTGGCTAAGGTCAAAATAAAACTTAGCGGTTTTGGGTCTTCAAAGTTGTATAATAATTGTTCAAGCAAGAGAAATCTGCAGGGTGTTCGTAAATTTCCTTGCTAATTTTTGAACAATATTTAAAAATCTATCCAAAATCTGTCGAGCACTCTTCAATTTCCAACCAACCGATTGTGGAGAGCAGAATAGGAAACCTAACTGATTTTGATTTTCATTATATGTTCTGCAATAGTACAAGTTTAACGCATGGCGCTACCCCAAAAATACTATTTTGGAACTATTTTGTTACGTCTCCAAGTGTCAGCAACAAAAAACAGCGCTGTCAATTAGCTTATTCTCCATTTTGAGGTCAATCCGGAGAGATGCCCAGACCTAAAGAAACCCTGATATTTACGAAACTGTAAAGATCCCTCGATATATTTTATTGAGTAGCCGAGTAGGTCCAGTATTAACCAGACTTCATCTTAACCGGTACTAATAATTACACCCAGAAAATTCTGATTCTGATCACACAGATTCAGTACTGATGAAGATGATTAGCAAAAAGGAGGCCGAGGGATGTCGGTTAATGGGAATTTTCTGGGTGCCTAAAGCCCCAAAATTCCTCCATATTTAAATCCTCAGCTTTTCATTTCTCCTGGTAATTGCATATTAAATCCATGTAAATGATTAGCTAAACTTGAATATGATCTTAATCCTTAATGTATAACCCGGACATATTCTTCTCCCAGCTTTCATTTTTCCAATAAATCTTTCAGGACGAAATTCTTCAGGGTCTTCCCATAGTGTTTGGCCTCTGCCCATCACCCATCCGGTAACATATACATTTGTTTCTGATTGAATATCAAAAACATTGATTTTTACATCTTCATGAGTGTGATGTGGTGCTAATATTGGCACCACTGGGTGCATTCTCATTCTCTCTTTGGATGTCTTTCTCTTCACTTGAACCCATCTTTCTCTTCCAATAACCCGATCGAGTTCTTCCGTTGCCATTCCGAAAATTCCAGGCTTTTTATGTTGGTAACGGTTGTGGTTGTGATGGTAATGATGATGATGATGGTAATTGGAATATATATCTGGTGGTGGGATGAAAGCAAAATACAAAGTAAAAAAGCGAAAATTGAAAAAGAAGACCCAAGTCGAGGTGGTTGTCTATAGCACAATAGGAACCACATGCTACAGCTGATATAATGTTTAACTTAAAACATCAGAAAATTTCTAAAACTTCTCACCTCCAAATTTATATAGAAACACATTGATGATGGGGAAAAAACTATGGGTCCAAGTCATGCATTTCATGTGGAAAAGTCAATCAAATTACTGACTTGGGTTATTGCAGAACCAAGTTATGTTATAACCACAGCAACCACCCTAGAAAACTCTATATCTACGATTGGATGAACTTATTTGAGGTTGATGCAAACATTAAAGGACAGGATAATAAGTCTTAAACACATCGGGTTAAGAGTTGAAGTGCAATTAATGTCATGTTCATGTCAGTTCCCATCAGAGAAACCAGAAAGCATATCTACGAGAAGAACCTAGTTAATAGCCAACTTTGTATTGTGTGATACTCATCCTAGATAATACTAAGACACTGCATAACACAAAGCTGCTTTGGCAGAATGCTCAACTAGCTATAACTATTAACTTGTAACATGGGCTAAAGAGTCAAATTTTGAGCAAATTAGTTTAGAAAGGGATAAAAATCGACAAGCATTTACATGAAGTTTATAAGGGCATTTGCTAGTCTAATAAAGGCATTTTTAGTGATTGTTTAGTATATAACTTGACTACTGTCTGTTCAAGAGTGTCACTTTCCCTAATTTAGGTATGAATCTTATTACCTGTTAATTGGTTGTTAACTTAAGAACCTTGTGTTGGGAGTCTTTTTCATTTGTCATTTTCCTAGCTTAAAGTTAATATAATCATGTCAGGCATTTTGCTTACAGGCATGTTAGACCAGTTAGTTTTTTCTTTATATGCATACAGCAGCGTTTCTAATTTGGGAATAGGGAAATAGTAATTCCAGGCTCAATCTATAGGTTTACCATAATGGTAGGCTCGATCTTATTAAATTGAAAAAATAGTTAGTTCAGTAGTAAGGAGAATGTATCAGGGCTATACTTTAAGTTATTACCAGAATGATTATGCAGAGTGGATGTGAGACCAGTATTCCTTTACGAGCTGTGCAAATAAAGATCCTTCTTCATCAACTTCATTAGCTCATCGTATTCTATTATCTTTCCTGCACAAGGACAAAATCTCGTTAGATTCTGCGAGGAGTTCTCCAAGGAAAAACATTTTTCTATCACAAGTGATAACAAACACAGATTAGAAATATCTGGATTGCAAGGAAACTTGAAAATGGGCCACGTATCACGTATCATACTGATACGGAAACTGATACTTCAAAAAATGTCCACAAAGTCATAAAAATATTGACTCACAAGCCAAAAGTTCCTAATATATGTCAAAGAATATTTCAAGTCATGTGAAATAGGTCAGTATAATTTCTATAATATCTCTAACTCCTATAATATCTCTAAATAAGTTATCTCTACAATGCTAAAGCTTCAAATATCTGATAAAATTATGAATTTGAGTTACCATTGGAAATTTTATATATGCTCCCGTGTCCACGTATCATGAATTTTTGAAATTATCGCATCCAACGCACCGAAACGTCTCCATATCGGACACCCGTACCGGTTTCTATGCATCCGAGTCCAAGCCAAAGTAATGTTCGAACTGAGCTTTAGAGCTGCACATGAAGAAGTTATAAATTGGATACTAGCCGTCCCAAATCTTACTCTCTTTTGTAGAAAACAAGGGGATGAACTGTGCCTCCCTCCAATTTGAAGTTCAGCCGTCGGATCATGTACGCACTGTTTGTGCACATTCGATCTAGGCCGTTGAATTTTTAACGCTTTGCGTACATTTGATCTGAGCCGTTGAATTTTTATCGCTTATATTTGCTCCTGATTCTGTGAAGAGCAAAAACGTTCTGAACACATCAGGAACGGAAATATCCGTTTCAAAATCTAACACCTGCCTCGCTCAATAGCACGCGTGGAAAACAGTGGACGAACAATGGTGATTGCATCTCGCTCTATCATAAGAAACGCTTATCCGTTCTAAACTAGTGACAAAAATTTAGCGCTGCTAAATGCCTTGGAACTGAAATATCTGTTTTAAATTCCTGAGAAGCGCAAAAAAACAAAAACAGTAACAGAAATATGCAAGAAAGAAAGAAACAAACAAAAGGAATCGCACTAAAAATTTGTCATTGATTACATATCCAGCAAAAAAAGAAGAATTTAACTGCAACTTGGTGACATTGATTACTCATCAAAATAGGGGTTACAATAAGCACAACAAAATGTCACATTAATCACTAATATCTCTGTGTAATGTATTGGGAGTGGGTACAGATTCGGATAGCAACTGTCTGGGTAAAGTATAAGAGTAGAAAGCAGAGGGGTGCAAAACAGAGGAGCCACAGGCACAGAGGAGCACATATTAAATGGGCACTGAGCGCAGTTAACATGGACCTTCATTTTCTCTTATTATTAGTGTTTTCAGTCCATTCGGAGTGAGTTTTCTGTCACACAACCAGCCGTTCCATAGTAATGCTAAGTGCACTGGGATTCTACAAAGAAATCTAATATTAAGAGGCAGAAATTTCTGCATTAGCCCACAAAATTGATATTTCTAACTTTTCAAGAATAGAAGAAAATTGCACATGTAACCCTAGTTATATAGCAAATCTAAGGAATGGAATTCGATCCTCTTCGTCCAACCATTTGTATGACCTGTAGAGGAAATTAAATGCGAAAATGAAGAAACTGCAGCTCTGTATACACAGGGGTATAGCAAGCCCAGGAAAACAACTAATAACTGTGTATGTGCCTGTCACAAATGCAACTGCCATTGCTAAAATGGCAAAGAATGTACAAGCAAGAGTTGGCACAGTTACTGATATTAATTCATACTTGTTTAGCATGGCGGCTTGGAACCTAGTCCAAAAGTGCATGAAGAGGGCATATAGGGAAAGTAGCATCGCTAAACTGTTTGATACCATGAATGCAATAAAAGCTGTTTTTTTGGCTAAAGTTGCCATACGCTCTTCTGGTCCATCTTTCTGTAGCCTCCTGGTAACGTAAAACCAGCTGCAAATGCAACAGTTGCTATGACTGTAACCACCACCATATGGTTTTGGCTCATATTCTCTAACTTTTCTCTTCTTTTTTCTTGTTTCGTTCATCGTTGCTTTGTTCCTTGTTGTTTTCTTTCTGTCAAAGAAGGAAAATAAAATAAAAATAAAAATAAATATGTAGTGCTACTTAAGTATCACAACATAAGAACAAAACAAAAAGGCTAACTGAATAAAAATTGGTTTACGGGCGAGCCATGTCACATGCAAATTATTTGTTCAATCACTGTATCTCTGCTAATTTAATCAACCGTTGATTGGGTAAGACTCAAAATAAAGAGATTTGGAATTAAATTCAGAATGAAAGATGAAGCACAACAACAAGCACATGATGCTTTTATCATAAATTTCTTTAGCAAGGTAAGAGGGAGTGAGACATACCGAAGTATTCTGGGTCTGACCACTGACGTGAGTTGCAATCTGATCAACCATGAATCGATACTTGTAACCAACAACCTTGATCACTCTAGGGTCCTGTACAAAAATATTATAACACGCATCTTTGCACCCATGCCTGACACCTCCTCTGGATTCGACAAACAGATCCCATGGTGTGTTTTCATGCTTATCCCTGCAACCTTTAAGATTATTTGCCATGTAATTTAATTTCATATCAAAAACATACTTGATAATGCTGAATCGTCTATTCTTATCAGCAACATGAAGAAAATTACAGCCTTCAGTATCTAGAAGTTCCCAACAATCTGGACATCGTTGAATAACATTTTCAATAAATTCATCACTTTTGCTGGATAAAGTAGCATTAGCACTATAATTCCCTCCTGCAGCATGATGAAGAGCAGTCATGCCATCTTTATCCTTCACATAACCAGCTGAAGGATCAACATCTAACAGCTCTGTAGCTAGTTCCAGGTTCGAATCATATGCAGCATAGTGAAGTGAACTACACCCATCTCTGTCTACCTCTTTTACTAAATGTCCCTTATTTTCCAATAATACGTTCACCATGTCCATTAGAACTGTCATATATTTCTAAGCATCAAAGGGAATAGATACATTCTAGAACTTAGACTAGTTAAAAACAATTACTACAATAGAAAAAATTTCAACCCATAAACGAAAGAATGCTTACACTTGGTAACCACGATTCTCTTTCCTTTATGTTTGCTATTTATAAAATCTTTGTTAACTAGGCAAACAAGATAAATAGATGTAGTAATTAATAATGTTCTGCAATTTCAAAAAATTATCAACAAGAAAATTACCTGAATCAACATGGCAAAGTATTGCATTGTGCAATACAATCCTTCCTCCAGGAGAATTACAAGTTGGGGTCGGCAAGTTGTTCAAGATAAAATTGAATTGAAAATACTCCCCATATTGGACAGCCAAGTGAAGCGGGGTTTCACCAGCATCATTAGCACAATATTAAAACTTGGATCTGCTTCTGCTAACATCTTCACTTCATCACCAGAGGATGGGTTTTGCAGTGCCTCGTGAAGCGCCGTGTCTTTCTTATTATTTGTCAACCTCACTAGTTGCTGCAATTTTTTCATTGGGATAGAAGACGAATACCCTTTATTTTGTCATCCGGCTCTTACTCCCTTTTCAACACTTTTGACAAGCACATTGTAATAGAAGTCTGACTACATCAGACAACCCCAACCTTGCAGCAATATGTAAAGGAGTATCTCCTTCTAAGTTCTGTTACAATAACAACGATGGACATCTTCTGCACATCTCTTCAACACACACTTCTTTGTTGAATTGCACCGCAACATGAAGTAAGTTACTCTCCATATGGGTCTTCATTTGTAAAAGTAGAAGATAACTATCACGATCATCACCAGAATCAGCAACCAGTTTTTTAACAAGATCAATATCCCCTGACCGTAAAGCTTCATACAAACTATACTTCATCATCATTGGTCACTTGCGGAGGCTTGAAGACTCAATTTCAACACTTGACTTCACAAAAGAACCGTCAAAACACCAATCCTCTTCTTCCAAGTTAAACCACTTCCAACCTGTAATTCCTCATTGAACATCACTAGCAAAGGCTTAAATGAAAGTTATCAAGACTTTCGACTTCAACATTTCAATTCACAAAAGCACCACTTTTACAAAAGACTTAAAAGAGAAGTCGGAAAATAGACCAAAGAAATTCTCCATTTAGTCAAGTTGTTTGAAAATACATATAGAATAGTAATGCGGAGTGCAAATTTTTATATGAGTAGGTAGAAAAATGAAATCAGGTGGCGCTTTATTCAATTTATTATGCTACTAATCGTTACTTCATCGCCTTTATTGAATTGACTGCACTGTGGACTCTGGAGTGGAAATCCAATGTGTCTGTGTGCAAAATGCATTCATATACCTAGTGTCAATTGATGGAGAGACTGTGATGAAGTAACGAGCAATGTGTAGGCAACTACGACACCGATAAGGAAAACTTTTCTCCTTAAAATTAGACAATTAATTATAATCAAATAGAAATTCAACAATTACAAAAGAGAGACCTATTTTTGAGTTTCTCTAGGGGGGACACCTAAACCTCCCCTGATATTTGCACCCAGTCTCTTGAAATCTTCAACCTGAGGTTTAACAATATACATACAGTAAGGATAATGCCCTAATTCAATGGAGGCAGGATTTAAGGGGTAATTTCGCCAAACTAAAGGGCACACAAAGAGAGAAAGAGTAATTGTGTGTATGTAGAGTACCTTGTGCATACCAGAGAGATTGAGTAATCCAGCAACAGCAGTAGCACCAGCACCAAGAAATATAGAAGCAACACCAAAAGCTTTAAAAGGCATTAATCTTCCATCTCCGTTATATCCTCTTCTGTATGATCTTATTCCTACTCCTAATTGAGCTGCACTTGCTAATCCCCACCACCAATATCCGCCAATTCCACCACCACCACCATCGCCGCCGCGATCGAGTTTATTCTTCTTCTCCTCCTCCATCTTTTACTTCTCACTCATTTCTCTGATTCCAAACTCTCTCTCTGACTCTCTATCTCGCGGTGGAATATATTGGGCCTTATCTGGTTGAATACATAATTGGCCTTTGTAAGGCTAATAGTTTATTGGGCTTTTCTACTTGTTGAAAATATACCGAACTTCTCTTTGTGACTGAAGAACTTACACTGTTTGGATCAGACTAGTGATATAAATCTGATTTGGCATCTGACTCGGTGTCAAATTGTTTATATTCAAGATCTGACTCGGTGTCAAATTGTTTGTACAGTTATGGATTATAAATTTATACAGTAACTGAAGTCTTAAATTAGCCATGGCCCTCAAGATTCACAACTTTTATATGGCTCAGAATATAAGTCTAGAAAAATCTTATAGTGAACCAAATCCTTGCAATAAATTCATGAATACTTCTTCAGATTTTCACATGGGGAAGTATCAATCAATCAATCAATAGAAAAAATCCCAGGACTTCAATGTTTGGGTCTTGCAGGTCCCATTTTCGTCTTAATGGACGGTTTGGCTGGAATGTAGTAAGAAAAGTCTGGATAGAAACAAAGAGGAGGGATCTTCTGAATGACAGCCCTTGTTTACAGTGTCAGGAGCTTCAAAGGCTTGCATCACGGAACTGGCAAGTGGTACTCTTATTCTATAAAGTAGTAATGTCACGGAGAATATAACGTAATTGTAGGTTCAAGCCTCGGGCAAGTCAAGATCGGCTCGTGAAATCAATTATATATGGTTGGAATGGATTAAAGACTTGTGTGCATTATTGCAGAAGAGGAAAAATATGGTTGGTACTGGGACCTTATTTGATTAAAGACTTGGGAGCGAGCATTACTTCTGTTCTATATATTGATAAACAGATAGATATCAATTTAATGACAATGGAGAATAATAACTGAACAAGCAATGTCGATGAAAACTACTCCATTTGTCAGATCTGTTTTTATCATCCTATCTCTACTACTTTCTTCTGCAAACTCTGACACATTATCATCCCCATTTAATGGCGAATTACCCGAAACATTCATTGTTCATGTTTCCAAACTAGAAAAACCTTCAGTTTTTCCTACTCACAATGATTGGTATACCTCAACTCTTCAATCTCTTCCACCACATCTTTCTTTGTCAGATCCACGCGAAAGTATCATTTACACATATAAAAATGTTTTTCATGGTTTTGCTGCTCGGCTCACTCCATCCCAAGCATCACATCTTCATCTTCAACCAGGATTCCTTGCAGTACTCCCTCAAGAAATTCACCAACTCCATACTACTCGCACTCCTCACTTTCTTGGTCTGAATGGTGATTCTGGTATTTGGCCTGACTCGGACTATGCTGATGACATCATAATTGGAGTTCTTGATACCGGAATCTGGCCGGAAAGTCAGAGTTTTAATGATACAGGTATAACTAATCCTGTTCCGAATAGATGGAAAGGTATTTGTGAGACTGGCTCTGGTTTTCCGAATACCTCTTGTAACAAAAAGATAATCGGTGCTAGAGTTTATTACAAAGGATATGAAGAAAAACTTAAACATAAGCTCAACGAGACCAGAGACTCGAAATCACCAAGAGATACAGATGGACATGGTACACATACGGCATCAACTGCAGCTGGATCTGTTGTTAAGAATGCTGGATTGTATGAATATGGTGTTGGTGAAGCAAAAGGAATGGCCACCAAGGCAAGAATTGCTGCTTACAAGATATGCTGGAGTGAAGGATGTGCTAGTGCAGATATTCTTGCTGCAATAGATCAAGCTGTGGCAGATGGAGTTGATGTGATTTCTTTATCTGTCAGTTCCCGTATGCAACATCCGTATTATCAAGATTCAACTGCCATTGGGACATTTGGTGCTATAATGAAAGGAGTTCTAGTTACTGCCTCAGCAGGAAATTCAGGTCCTCGTCCTTCCACAGTTGCTAATGGTGCACCTTGGATATTTACCATAGGAGCATCTACGGTTGATAGAGAATTTCCTTGTAATGTGATTTTAGGCAACGGGAGAGTTGTCAATGGTGTATCATTATATTCTGGCAAGCCACTCGAGAAACCCAACATAGATTTAGTTTTTGCTGGAACTATTGGTAGCATATTTTGCGAAGAAGGGGAACTAAATTCTACTGCAGCCGCGGGAAAGATTGTTCTTTGTGATGGTGGTGGTGGAATTAAAAGAGCTGCTAAAGGAAATGCAATCAAAATGGCTGGTGGTGTTGGAGTAATTATTTCAAATTCATTGGTATATGGAGAAGAATTGTCTGCTGATTCACATCTAATTCCAGGAACAACAGTGACTTTCAGGGGTGGTGTTGAGATTCTAAGGTACATAGTGACACAAAAAAGGCCTACAGCGTCGTTCGAATTCAAAGGAACAGTGATTGGATCCTCTCCTTCAGCTCCTAAAGTTGCTGCATTTTCTAGCCGCGGCCCTAACTTTATAACACCCGAGATTCTTAAGCCGGACGTTATCGCACCAGGTGTTAATATCTTGGCTGCTTGGACCGGCGCTGTCGGTCCAACAGATCTTGAGGTCGATAAAAGACGCGTGGAGTTCAACATAATATCTGGTACATCTATGTCATGTCCTCATGTGAGCGGATTGGCTGCGTTGCTCCGAAAGGCTTATCCTAACTGGTCTCCAGCTGCAATTAGGTCTGCTCTTATGACTACTGCCTATAACTTAGACAATGCAGGTAAAATATTTACTGATCTGTCAACAGGAACAGATTCGACTCCGTTCCAACATGGTGCTGGACATGTTGACCCCAACAAAGCCTTAAACCCCGGTCTAGTATACGACATCCAGCCAAGTGATTACGAGGCATTTCTTTGCTCCATCGGGTACAACCAGACACAAATTTCGCTCTTTATCCATGATAAGATAGTCGACTGCAAGTCACATTCGTTAGTTACTGGTCCAGGCGATTTAAATTACCCATCATTCTCAATTGTTTTTAAACCATCAGATAAATCAGTTGTCAAGCACAAGAGAGTGGTTACAAATGTTGGAAAACAAAGAGATGCAATATACAGAGTAAAGGTTAAGAGTCCATTATCGGCCGAAATCAGTGTTTCCCCGAGCGTACTTATGTTCACCATGAGTAACAAAAGTTTGTCTTATGAAATTACATTTACAAGCTTGACTAATGCTGAGATAAACTCTAATGCTACCAAATTTGAGTTTGCGTCGATTGAATGGACAGATAATGTACACGTTGTGAGGAGTCCCATCGCGTTAATCTGGCCGCCTAGCTAGTAAGAGTACTTGTACTACAATTTGTGTTGTCATAGAATTGAGTTCAGGATTTTTTTTTGAAAATTGAATTCTGTCATCTCTTGCTACTTAGCATTGAGATAGGAAAGGTCTTGTGCCATGGAGTGTGTGTGTATAACCCATTTGTACTTTTGAATGTCATTTCACTCCGGAGGCTATATGTGACATAGACAATGTTTGTTTTACTTAAGAATATGTAAGCAAGTAGAAATTTGGTAGTATATTACAAGAGCACGTAACGTAAGAAGCACCATCCACTGTAATTTCAACAATTTACAAGCTAACAAGCAATAATATTTAGTTCTGGCATTCGGAAAGTTTAATGAAAATTTAATGGTAGGCTGGAAAATAAAAAACTAACCTGCTAATTGAGCCACCACCAATATCCTTCGATTCCACAACCACCACCTCCGTGATGAAGATTTTTCTCCTCCTCCAGATCGTTTTTCTCTTCAGGAATTGGGATCCAAAAGAAATTGATGCTTCTCTTCAAATCTTTGGAATGGTAAAGTTCTCTTTCTCCAGCACTTCTTGTTTTCCATATGCTCCAAAGTAAGAGGCCCCAGTTTTCAAGGTTTCACCATTATCTCCCACTTGTATAATGAGATGATGCACATTTTGAGTGTTCGGAGACAACCGCAATGAAAGATTAACAGCTTGTGTCACTTGTGCATTTCACAATTAGATGCTGAACAATACTTTCTGGCTCAATATGAAACAGGTGGCAGAGTGGAATGGATAGGGGATGTTGGTAAATTTGGATATGTTTCTCAGAACTCCTAGACCAAGGAAATTAGTCAGAATGAGTAGTACCTGAAGAGGAAGCTCTTTCAGTGAGGAGCAATTTCTGGAAAGATTTGGAACTGAAAGTTCCAATTGGGTGGGGGTCCAGATGAGCTTGTCTCCAAATTGCGCTTCGGATAGGTATATGTTTGAGATTTCAGCAGCATCAGTTGGAGTAAAATAGTCTCAGAGAGCATCATTTTTCCATTTGTTTGTTTGATTGTTGATTAAGTTGCTCACCAGATTTATATTTGTAGGGGGCCGTGATCAAGCATTGTGGTTTGAATCCTTGGATTGCAGGGATGCAAGGGTCCTCTCTGAGATTAATGTGGCTCCCATCTGCAATAAACCAGCAGCAGCAGCCTTTTGCCATGTAAGTACGCACAGAGATCATTGCTTTCGAAGTACTTGAATGTCTTGTGGAAATTTTTGCAGACCAGTAGCTTTCCTTCCTTAGATATTTAGATTTTATAGAGAGCACCATATACTCTCTTTGTTGTCTAGCAATTGCCACACAAGCTTTTCAATTAGAGCTCTATTCAGGTCCTTTAAAAATACTAGACCTAACCTCCCATGGGATTGTTGGAAATTTTAACTTGTAATCTAAAGTAATCTCGAATTATCTAGCTAAGTTATGTAATGCCTGAAGTAAGAATAGTCAAGAGAAATCTAGAGTTTCCCAAAGTCGGTTTGTGAAAGCGAGCTAACTAGCTGGACTTGAGAAAGATGTAAAGAAAAATCTAGAGAAAGTAAATCTCTAGAAATTGCGAAGTCGGTCAAATACTTTTGTGTTAAGAAATGTCTAGAGAGATTTAGAGTGTCCTAGGATCGGTTGAACTAAGCCTATAAATAGGCAATGAATGTATCATTTGTAACTTAAGCAAGAAACATTAATAATAATAGAGAGTTTGAGAGTTAGTCTTGCTTCAATCAACTATAGTGTTCTAGGAGCTCTATCCGAGCAACGCTAAGGCGACGCTATGCTTGTATATCTCCGTGGTATTACTCAAGTGTTCTTAAGCTTATAAAATTTCCAACAGGAATTTTTCTTCAGTGAAATTGGACCAGTTGATGTAGTGTAGGTAACTTTCTTTGACTTATAATGTGCCCCCACCAGAAAACACCTAATAATTTGCTCTATCTTTTTTAGAGTAGCTTGAGGGATAATGCAAGTGTCCATGGAAGTACAGTGGGATTAAAGCAAGTACATGCTGAATTAGAGTGGTTCTTGCCATCATACTTGTCAGTTAGGAAATCACAGGATGCCACTCTAGTGTCAGGTTTTTGTGGTCAATTTAAGGTCACATTGCCACTTCGTATCAATTCGAGGTGCAGGGGTATGGGTCATGAGGTAGGTCATGATCTGTTTTCCAACGCAAGACAGATTTTGAGTTATGCTGTAAGTATGGGTTCGATAGGCAAATTTTGGATGAAGGGGCAAATTTTGGTCACTGTAAGGGGCAGATTTTGGTATCGTTACATAGTAATTAACTGAATTCTTAGATTACCCATGAGACCAGATGCATACGTGAGATAACTTACGTCACTCTCCCCTTCAAAGTAGGACTTAAATTCGAAACTTTTATACGGTTCGGAATAGTCTGGAAATGTCTTCTATATATTTCTAACCACATCCTTATAGTAAAATCATCAATTTGATAAATATTTCATTCAGATTTCCACATGGGGAAGTATAAGTCAATCAATAGAAAACGATCCCAAGGTGTGGGTCTGGTCCCATTTTCATCTTAATGGACTGTTTGGTTGGATGTAGTAAGAAAAGTCTAGGGGTCTTTGAGTGACTGTGACAGCCTTGGTTTGTAATGACAGGAGCTTCAAAGGATTGACGCAAACCATGACTAAGGGTCATCTGACCAGTGTATGGTGTTAGTATACTGTACCTGCCAGGGTAAGATAGGGCAAAATGGCTCTGAGACGGTTACTATTCACAATCATAGAGTTGTTATGTATAATGGCGAACTACAACCAAATATTAAACATGGTAGTACAAATTCAGGCATTTGCCTCACGAGACTGGCAAGTGTTCTTATTAGATAACATAGCTAGTAAGTCAGCGAAAATACAATGTAAACGCAGGTTCAAGATTAGCAGGTCAGGAATTGGGATCTTGAAAGCAATATATGGTTGAAATGGATTAAAGACTTATGTGCATTATTGCTGTGCAGTAAATATATGGTTGGTACTAGGACCATATCTGAATCATCTGATTAAAGATTAAGAGCCATACTTCTATATATTGATATATAGATATACATCGAATTATTGACAGTGCAGAACAAGGAATGTCGATAACAACTCTTCCATTTGTCAGATCTGTTTTTATCATTCTATCTATACTACTTTCTTCTTCATATTCTGATGCATTATCATCACCATTTAGTGACGAAATACCAGAAACATTCATCGTTCATGTTTCTAAACTAGAAAAGCCTTCCATTTTTCCTTCTCACCATGACTGGTATACCTCAACTCTCCAATCTCTTCCTGCACATCTTTCTTCGTCTAATCCACGCGAAAGTATAATTTACACATATAAAAATGTTTTTCATGGTTTTGCTGCTCGACTCACTCCATCCCAAGCATCACATCTTCATCTTCAACCTGGATTCCTTGCAATCCTTCCTCAAGAAATTCACCAACTCCATACTACTCGCACTCCTCACTTTCTTGGTCTGAATGGTGATTCTGGTATTTGGCCAGACTCAGAATATGCTGATGACATCATTATTGGAGTTCTGGACACCGGAATCTGGCCGGAAAGCCAGAGTTTCAATGATACAGGTATAACTAATCCTGTGCCAGGGAGATGGAAAGGTATTTGTGAATGTGGCCCTGATTTTCCCAACATATCGTGCAACAAGAAGATAATTGGTGCTCGCTATTATTACAAAGGAATTGATGCCAGAGATGGACATAAGTTAAACGAGACCAAAGATTCGAAATCACCAAGAGATACAGATGGACATGGTACACATACGGCATCAACTGCAGCTGGATCCATCGTTAAGAATGCAGGATTGTATGAATATGGTGTTGGAGAAGCAAAAGGGATGGCTACCAAGGCAAGAATTGCTGCTTACAAGATATGCTGGAGTACTGGATGTGCTAGTGCAGATATTCTTGCAGCAATAGATCAAGCTGTGGAAGACGGAGTTGATGTAATTTCTTTGTCTGTTGGTACCCCTGTTCAACGTCCGTATGATCAAGATTCAACTGCCATTGGGACATTTGGTGCTGCAGTGAAAGGAGTTCTTGTTACTGCCTCTGCAGGAAATTCAGGTCCTGATCCTTATACGGTTACTAATGCTGCGCCATGGATATTCACTGTTGGAGCATCTACTATCGACAGAGAATTTCCCTGTAATGTGATTTTAGGCAACGGGAGAGTTGTCAATGGTGTATCATTATATTCTGGCAAGCCACTCGAGAAACCCAACATAGATTTAGTTTTTGCTGGAACTATTGGTAGCATATTTTGCGAAGAAGGGGAACTAAATTCTACTGCAGCCGCGGGAAAGATTGTTCTTTGTGATGGTGGTGGTGGAATTAAAAGAGCTGCTAAAGGAAATGCGATCAAAATGGCTGGTGGTGTTGGAGTAATTATTGCAAATTCATTGGTATATGGAGAAGAATTGTCTGCTGATTCACATCTAATTCCAGGAACAACAGTGACTTTCAGGGGTGGTGTTGAGATTCTAAGGTACATAGTGACACAAAAAAGGCCAACAGCGTCGTTCGAATTCAAAGGAACAGTGATTGGATCCTCTCCTTCAGCTCCTAAAGTTGCAGCATTTTCTAGCCGCGGCCCTAACTTTATAACACCCGAGATTCTTAAGCCGGACGTTATCGCACCGGGTGTTAATATCTTGGCTGCTTGGACCGGCGCTGTCGGTCCAACAGATCTTGAGGTCGATAAAAGACGCGTGGAGTTCAACATAATATCCGGTACATCTATGTCATGTCCTCATGTGAGCGGATTAGCTGCGATGCTTCGAAAGGCTTATCCTAAGTGGTCTCCAGCTGCAATTAAGTCTGCACTTATGACTACTACGTATAATTTAGACAATGCAGGTAAAATATTTACTGATCTGTCAACAGGAACAGCTTCGACACTGTTCGAACATGGTGCTGGACATGTTGACCCCAACAAAGCCTTAAACCCCGGTTTGGTGTACGACATCCAGCCAAGTGATTATGAGGCATTCCTTTGCTCCATTGGGTACAACAAGACACAAATTTCTCTTTTCATCCAGGATAAAACAGTTGATTGTGGGTCGCATACGTTGGTTACTGCTCCCGGCGACCTGAACTACCCATCATTCTCTGTGATTTTTGGACCACCAAATGATTCAATTGTCAAGCACAAGAGAGTGGTTACAAATGTTGGAAAGCCAGGAGATGCAATTTACAGGGTAAAAGTTAATAGTCCGAAATCGGCTGGAATTAGTGTTTCCCCGAGTATACTTACGTTCACCATGAGTAACCAAAGTTTGTCTTATGAAATTACATTCACAAGCTTGAGCAAGGCTAAGAACATTACCAAAATTGAGTTTGGGTCAGTTGAATGGACAGACAGTGTACACGTTGTGAGGAGTCCCATTGCTTTAATCTGGCCACGGAGCCAGTAAATGCTTGTACAACAATTTGTCCCTTGAAATAAATTTGAGTCCAGGAGTTTTCTGAAAATTGAATTCTGTCATCTCTTCTCTTTCTACTTAGCTTGAAAGGTCTCTTGTGTCATGGAAGGTGTACATATCCCATATGAATGGTTTGTTTTTACAAAAAATTCTATGCAGCCTCCTGTAAAACCCATAGTCAAACCCATTTTTCCATTTTGAGAATATTTTTTTTAACGATTCGATATTGATTGGAACTGAAAGTTGAGGTATAAGGGGGATGAATGGCAGCTATTGACCAGATAGTCCACCACCCCTATCAAATTATACTCTATGCGACACAATATTCTTTTATAGAAACCTTCCAGGGATAAATACAGGCTTGAATTATTGTATTAATGGTTACGATTATGAAATGAATAGTAGTGGAGACTGAAGAGTGATAATCAATACAGTGACTCATTTGGAGTGAAGATAAATGACTAATGACTTTTCTGATATTGGTATACCAGAATTTCTTGGATAAGAAAATGATTGAAACCTACTTAGAGACAGGTTTTGTGTGTGGAGATGGATGAATGGATGGAGAATTGACTAAGGATTTAGAGATAAGCATTAGTACTGTTTAAGTAAAGAATGGCAGCTATTGACTAATCTAAACAATGACTAGCTTACTAATTAAACTTGTTTAGTGGAGTTTTCTATTCATTCCTTATGGATATAAATACATGTACATAACTTGCATTTATGTACTCATCGAGGTATTCAAATATTCAAGAAGAGAAAATAAAAAAGAGAATGGAAGCAGGGAAATGTGTGAAAGCCCCTCTTGGCGCTCTGAATATGGGTGTACTCATAAAGACTCCAGTAGAGGCTAAGAGCTGCTGCAAGAGCACCGTTGGAAGGAACTGTTATAACGCTTGCCGATTACGATTTGCCAGGAAAACTTGTGCATCAACCTGTAGTTGCAAAATTGTTGGAGGGAACAGATGTCCTTCAGGTTACCCCAAATAAGCGGTTTTCTAAACTCGGGTACGTAAAAATGAACTCATTATTAATACAAAAACGTATAGTAATTTTTACTTATTTGTCAGGAACACAAGAGATCCCATTTAAACCCAATTATTTTTTAGTGACTAGAGGAATTTGAGGAACAAACCAACGTAGAGGATCAGGCATATCAAATCAACGAGTACTGCAAGTTGGGGTGTGTATCTTCTAAATGCGGTGATATCATAACCACTACTCCCCAAAAGAACTCTGGTATAGTGATCGAACTCAATCTTTTTGCTTAAATAATTGACTATCTCATCTTAATGGTGATTGTTTTTGAAACTAGAAGAAGAGGTGGAACAGTGTAACAATGTATGCTTGGAGCACTGTAACAAGAATTTCAATATTGCAGCTGTTACGGCCTAAGGAGACACATGAATGCATGGAGATATCACGTCCATGTCAACCGAAGCTGGCTAAATAAATCGTAATTGTTGCCTTCCCATTCTAAATGATTGCGGGTTCAGTGTTGTATTTAAGTTCCGTATAATGGTCGCATGTGTATAGCGCCCTATTATTGAAGTTGTATTGCATCGGTCCTCTACTAGTTTGCTATTATAAATTAAATCTCCATGCATGTTTGACGAAGAAAGTAATTGCAGTACCCAAGTATCGATCATTGGTACTTGCTAATACTACTAATACAAGTAACTGTTACCTTTGTATAAGAAACTGAGTTTCTTATGACACTTTCATTTAGAAAATGCTGCAGTAAGTTTTTAACAGCGGTGTTTACGGATAGACTAACCCGCACGCCCCAAACCAAACCGGTCTGGATCGATTGTCAAACCGTTCCAAATCGGATATATATTGGGGCGAGTTGGGTTGGTATTCGTAAAACCCGAACCCATAGGGTTGGGGCACGGGTTGAGGGATCCAAAACCAGACTGCCCCAATCAAATTGATGGGTAGTATATATATGGGTGTAAAATAATAAAAATAAGGTATGTAGATATACTTGGTATTTCAAGAATTCAAGTAATCCCTCCTGATCTGTTTTTGCATATACATGTTTCAATTTAGTTTTAGCTTGTTTCATGATTCATGTTATAAATTATATGGATTATAATATAGTGTAAAAAAATTTATGACAGGTATTATTGGTTTTACTATTTGGATTAGTAAATTTATTATTTAGAAGAGCCAAATCATTTGATTACACTGTCGAAAACAGATGGTGGCATCTTTGAAAGATTTTGGAGGAGTTGGTGATAGAAAGACTTCAAACACAAAGACATTTCGGTTAGCCTTTAGTTATCGTAGTTGATACAAAGCGGCTAACGGTGGATCTCAACTCTTTTGTTTTGTGATGGACATAGTTCTAACTATGAACTCCATTTTAATTTTTGTAATAGACCTTGTTCCAAGTACCACCCTCTTGCACTGTTAAAAACACTACTGATTCAAAAGAATATATTTTTTGTTATCTTTTTATTTATTAAGATTTAACTTTCATATATTTTTCTGTTGTAAATAATTATATTACAGGTTAAGTTCAGTAAAAAAAAAAAAAATATGCAGTGGCTTTAAATGTTCAGCTCATGTGGCAAAATATGGGCTAAACTTAATTTGGGCCCTGATTCTTTTAAAGGGCCTAATAAATTTATAAGCCCATTTCAAACCGTTGAACCGACCCAAACCGGATTGATGAATAACGGTTTGGGTCATATCGGTTTGGACAAAGTAATGATCCGGTTTGGGTTGATATTTTGATAAACCGCATAATGGTCGGGTTGGTTTGGGGCAGCCAAAAAACCACCGGATCAGACCGTTGCACACCCCTAGACAGGTTTATGATGGCATGATTCCATAACAATTTCTTAAAAGACTTTTGGTAACATGGGCTTTGGTGACAGTTCCATATGTACCAAAACTGTCACATAATTATTTTGGTTACTGTTTTATGCGGATTTATGATATTTCGAGCTTTCATGATAAGTTGATTGATTACAAAGGAATGCTGAATTGCTCTGAATGCACTCGTGCATATTACTCTTTTCTGCCCTTCCTTTCTAGTATTTACCAGCTCATGTAAACTTTCTATAACAAACATCTTGAATTTCTGTTCAAGGAGGTAATTCATAGACATGAGTCACATGACTAAGCGGTGACTCAGTTCACCGAGTCACTGACTCAATGGAGCGAGTCAATCTGGTTTTATACAGTCAGATCCAATGACTCAAATGAGTTTAAGAAAAAGAAGAAATTGGACGGCCATTGAATTTTTTCCTCTGTCATTGGATTGGTACACCTATTAGCAAGGTTAGGCCATTATCGTTTTCACTAGAATTTATATTATGGAGAAGAAAAAAATTATCCTGGTTTTTCCGTGCCCTCGGTTATGTGGCTCATATATTATCTTTGAATCAAGACATTCACCCAACTAAGCTGATTTTTTCAAAGTATCATGATCGGTGCACATCGTAAAGTGTACATCGAACATAGATTCCACAAACAAAATCGTAGGTGGTTAGTCATCGTACTTTTATCCCACCGTGAGAAAATCATCCTTATTTTGTCACTGCAAAAAATAACTGAGAATTAACACAGCTGGGTTCAACCATACTACCGAGGCTTACATGGCAAGGACTAAATGACCAGATAAAGGAATTAGCTATCAAAATAATTCTTTGGTTCTAAAAAAACAGGTTTGTTTCATATATATAATGTGAAGGATAATAGTCTTATATTGCTAAACCGTTTTGCTAATTCTTTTGAAATCTGTCCAGTTTCTTGAATCTTCAAGTTCTTCTTTTCCATTACATCTTCTTCTCAGTAAAAACTTATCAAATCTCTATTAAACCTTCAAATCTAGAAACACTTAAAAACTTTATTAATCCTTCAATCATTAATCCTTTTAAAATCTGTTAAAATTGAAAATGCAAATTCATCTACCTCTACACACTTACATTCATCAACAACCTGAAGAGGGATTTCGACTTCCTCAAACAAATCTCTACAGCAACAACCTCACAACATCATTACAACTTCCAACACCACCGTCAACACTACAAATCTTTTTTTTTAGTTTCTTTCTTCTTTCAATTTCTTTTGGAATTTCAAAATTTGGATCTGTTTTGATTGAACTACATAGTTTTACTTCATGCTCAAATTCTTCAGATGTTGTGCTCAGTTTCGATTTTAGGGTAGAGGAAAGATTCAAAATATCCTTCGAGATATCAACTCGGTGAAGGTATAAATTGATTAGAGAACATCATTGAGTTTCTTGGAGATCTGGTTCAAGTGATGTTTATAATCTTGGCAATTTACGAAGTCTTGTTCGCTTTAGTATATCCATACAGCTCGTAATGGTAATTCTTGGAATCTGTTTACCTTCTTGAAATATAATTCCAGAATTTTAAAGTTCTTTGTTTCATGGGTACTATCGATCTTCATTTTCACTTCTGGAATCTTTACCTTTCAGTTTTATCTTTTGCATCTATTATCCATGACTGCAATTTCAGTAGTCTTTTCTTATTCAAATGCTTTGTTTAGTATATGGCCTTAATATTCCACTCACCAACAGTTGTAATCTTGACTCTAATTCTCCATTTCATAGTCCACTTCTTAAAATCACTTGCACATTAATCTCTAATAAACTTTGATTCGATATCTACCACTCAATTCTCACTTTCATCTTCTGTGGAGGTTTGACGTGATCATGATTACCTCATATGTTTATGTTGATTAGTGTTACTAGATTGGGATAATCTTGTGCAATGGTTATGTGAAGCTCTTGATGATTTTCTACATGCTTCCAAGTTGATGATTAGTGTGTTGAATTGGATGTGGCTCATTTGGCTTGTTAGTGTATGAATTGTGGTATCAGGTGGTGAGTTTCTTGTTTTTTGTGTGCGATAATGCTGCTAATTGGAGGACTTTGAAGGTCATTATTCCCAGCTTTTACAAAGAAAAGGTGGTTCTGGGGTTCCTTATGCAGTGTTGTGCACAAATGTTGTTGTTATCTTTATATGTTTTCAGCTGCAAGGTTTCGTTGGTGTTTTGGGTGTTGCAGGATCTCCAAGTCAGTGTTCATTACTCTTTTAAGCAAATTTTTCCACTATGCTACTGCTCAGTTTGAGGGGGAATATGTTTGTTGTTGGTACTGCATTGTAAGTACAAGTGTTGGGTTTTTCTCATTCAATCATCAGTTCACATCAGTAGCAGTTCTCCACTGCAGGCTTCTTTCTTCTCAGCCACAGTAACAACATCTTCTATTCTTACCGTTGGTGTTTCAGCAACCAATGTAACATTTGTAACTTTGTTTGTGGATGATTGCTATAGAGATTGTGCAGGTCATTTGAAGAGGTTTATGCTTTGCGGATTGGTTTGCCTTAGCCTACGAGTGTTGCTGCTACTGCATCTACAGGCATCGATGGCGTGATGTTCTCGTTGTGCAAACTGATTCACTTGTCCAATGATTAGTTTGAAGGGGAATGTTAGAACATACCCGTCATAGCTTATCAGGTCTTTGTATTCCAGCTGTGTTCCAGCTGTATTATGTCAGGTCTTTCTGTAATGAAGCTGTATAAAAGCTTCTTTCTCTCTTTGTAATCTTTTAATTTGTTTGAATAAACTTTTATCAGAATTCACAGATTCTTTCAAGTAGATATACTGCTTGGACGAAGCATGCTAATACTTTTCTTTTGCAATCACCATCGATCCTTCCTGGGTATCAAATACCAAAAAAATGAAAAAGAAAACTGGGGAAAATTCTAGTTCTAGGGATAGAAATTACCAGCTAGAGCTGAAAATCTCAGCCACACCAGGAGTAGAAAGCTTTTTAGGTCCACAAACGTCGTAAGCAGAAGGATCACGAGAAATGATTTTCGCCATTAACCCACCTTGATCACCTTTATGAATCTCAAGAGAATTACAAGTTGAAAATGGGCTTATAATTAGAAGGGACCGCCAACCCCCTTAAAGAAGCCACCACAGCACAGGGTAACAAAGGGGAAAGAAGCCAAAACAAACAAGAGACATGCAACTTTACACCAACCAATGACGATGCATTTGTTATTGACATGCTCTAGCCAGTCTTATATTGTGTCGCTGTAAATAATGTAACTTCACACTGTAATTGATTAATATTGCTGCTTGACCATGTACTAGCACTGACACTTTGTTTATTTGGATATGATTCGACATCTGAGTTTAACTCGATTCATGTCAGATGTCAGAACGATTTTTTTTATTATTATTTTTTAATGTCCAATTCGAGATCTGTTTCGGTTTATATATCCGATCTAGGAATACTATCGTGTACCCCATTGAACATATATTTAACATGATTCAGTAAATATAACCATATCATTAAATATTCTGATTCAAATGTAATGGTTCATATTTAGACAGATTAGATTCAGACGAGTACGCCTTAGTCATAAAAATAAATAAATTTAAGTCACCCCTTTAACCAAAGTTCATAAAAACAACAAACACTGAAACACCCCTTAACCAAAGTTCGTCGAGTCTTGTTTCCCAAATCAATCATTTTAATGCTAATTTAACGGTGAAGAAGCAAGAGTCTAATCGGACGGCATAAAATGGCACCGAGTAAAACAGAGAGACAGAGAGGGATTTCAAGGATCCAAAGAGAGAAGGAGAGGAAGAAATGGAAGTGATGAAATTAAACCATAACAATATATAGAACGTTAATTCAAGGAATGGGTATCTTAATTCTTCCTGCCCAGGTGAGTTTCCTAAAATCCACAATTCTTTGTAGCTAACTAGTTTCATACAATATCAAAGTATCAGATACTTCGAATTCCTGTGATTTAATAGTCACAATCAGAAACATTTGTGCTAAAAAGGGGAATATAGAGAGATTCATGATCAGCAACACTTATATTTCTTTTGTGATTTAGAAACTACGGTGTTAGCGGGTTTTGGACCTCAGAAATTAGGATATCAGTAATGTTTATTCGCATTTCGGATGGTTGATCAGAGAAGGAATCAACTTTTGATGTGAAAGGAATCAACATTTGTTTACTACTTGTTCAACATTTGAAAAGGTATAACTGTTGATAATTGAGTTTCTATACTGATAATTAACAGTTTGCTAGGTACGATTCGACGAGGTCGAGAAAATGTGGCATGAAGATTCACTCTTCAAATTTCATCTAAAAACATGTCTTCAACTACTCAAAATTATTAAAGGGGAGTAAGTCTCTAAATTGTTGGGGTCTCTATTGGGTATTTCAACAATGTTACCAGAACTTTTCCCTGTGTTGATTTGTGTAGTTTAATTGGCTTATCCTTTTTTAATTTTCTGGTAGGGAGCAACTAAATGTGGCTCACACCACCTTGGACAAGAATGAGTCCGAGACAAGCTGGAAAATGGCTTTCGGAGAATAGGAAAACCAGAATATTGAGGTATGGTGACCTTTCACTCATTATTGAATGAAGTAATGCCCGTGTGTGGGATTGTAATACCCACCACCTTTGGAATGGAATTTTGATGCACTGCATACCCTACATCGCAGATTCAGAAAAATTCATGTGGATAACCTTTTATACAAAGTATGGGGGATGATCGATTAATTTGAATTTTAGTGGTTGCAGGGCCATTTGGGTATAATGATCCAATAACTGATCCTTTTACATGATTGTATCCAAAAATTAGCCTTTTCATAAGACTTTTAGCACGCTCGATTCGATCCTCAAGAATTAAATAGTTGCTATGGTCTTTGTTTTGGTTTGTAGCTATAGAAGTGGTTCAATTTTCCCAGATTAGTTTCTAGTCCTTTTAGATTCTAAGATCGATGCAGATTACAATCAAAATCTAATACGTAGAATTTGCAGCTTTGAGAATATTTAAGAGACAACTTCGCCATCAGACTCAAAGATGGCCAATTTGGAATGATAAAGTCCACTCTTATAACATAATAAATGACCAGGCAATCAATAATCTTTAGTTGCATTTGGGATGGTTGAGAAAGTTATAGATAATGTGATATATGCTAACTTAGACGCGGCATCTTTACTTTTCTTAGTTAATCTCAGATAGTGATCGAGATGACCACCTAAACAGGGTGGAAATTTTATTTTGGGCTACATACATATTCTACTATATCTTATATCAAATACATTATCACAAGTAATGTTTTGAGTTGCTCATAAAGTTTGCTGAAAATAGGGGGAATATTCTAAGTTGTCCATTGACATTGGCCTATTAACAGCCAAGCAGGGGAGAAAGGTCAAGGAATAAAGCATCATTAAACTAGTTTATGTATGTTAGAAAGGGTCAAGAGGGAAAGTCAATGACCAGGCAATGAACAACTTTAGAAAAAAAAAGAGTAAGAAATATTGGAGAAGAAGGATAAGAATGAACTGTTGACCAAATAATTTACATTCTCTATATATGAAACAAGATTCTAATATCCATCCTACAGTTAAACATCCATCTGAGTAAACAAAAATTCGTGTAAAATTTTTCGTCATTTCTTCTTTCATTGATCAATTTCTTATCACTAGTTTCATATACATTATAACTATGGCACATATTGTTACTAGTGGTGCAGAAGGAATCGTTAACAAGTTGGTGGCTGCTGTTGCTCGTGAGATTGGTATGGCATGGGGTGTCAAAGATGACTTGGAAAAGCTTCAGAACACCTTAGAGATGATTCTTCCCAAAATTGTCGATGCTGAGCAGAAGCAAGAGAAGAACAATAAGTTAAGACTTTGGTTGAAAAGTCTTAAAGACATTGCTTATGAAGCTGATGACATAATGGATAGCTTCTCTTACGAAGCCATGCGGCGTCAGTATGAAAGGGGCAGCGTGAAGAATAAGGTACTCGACTTTGTTTCTTCTTCCAATCCACTCGCATTCCGTTTGAGTATGGCTAAAAAACTCAAAGACATTAACAAAAGGTTAGATGTAGTTGCCAATGATATGAGTAGCTTCCAATTGCAAACTGCGCCTAGTAATACTACTATTGCGCATGATGATAGCAGCGAGCAACTGAGCTGGCAAACCAGGTCATCGGTAGATGAGTCAGAAACTTTTGAAAGGGGAGAAGATAAATGTTGGTCGATAATTGTGAAGAAAGCCTTTTCTCACGGGGAGGCACTGAAGACTTCTAACACGACTAACATTGGAAAAGAGATAGCAAATAGATGTGGTGGCTTACCGCTTGCAGCAGGAGGAAGCTTAGTGCACTCGAAAAGTGAAGAAAGTGATTGGTTGTCAATTCAAGAAAATGATACTTGGGATTCACCGGGAAGTCAGAACAAAGTAATACCAATACTAAGATCGAGCTATGATAATTTGTCATCTGAGTTGAAACAATGTTTTTCTTATTGCTCCTTATTTCCCAAAGATTGGGAGATCAATAGAGAAACTCTTATTCAATTATGGATGGCAGAAGGATTCCTTGATTCGTCTATACAAACCAATATATCGATCGAAGATACTGGCAATGAATATTTTGAGAGATTGTTGGGAAGCTCATTTCTGGAGGGTGTAAAGAGGAACGTATTAGGTGAGGTAACAACCTGGAAAATGAATGACCTTGTGCACGATCTTGCGCAAGCGGTTGTTGGGGATGGTGAATGCGTATCTCTTAAGGTAACCGAGTTGAATAATGTTTCTGAAGTTCATCGTTTAGAGTTAACTATGGATTCAGCAACATTTCCTGAAACAACTAGTAATATAAAGAAGTTGCGGACACTCATAGTCCTTAAACCAATTTATACCTTGAACCTTAATAGATTCTCCAGTCATTTGCGTATTTTACATTTGGGTCGTCCTGGTGTAAACTGTTCAGATATATTATACTCGACTTCTAAGCTAAGGCATTTAAGGTACTTGAACCTTTCGTCTATAAATTTTAGTGTAGGGACGAAACTTGCAGAGTCCATCACTAGATTTTATAATTTGCAGACGTTGGTTTTAAGGGGGTGTCTCCATGTTCAAGATGTTCTTAGAAACATAGAATCTTTTAATAATCTAAGGCACCTTGATATCTCATTTACGGATATTAAAGAACTACCTGATTCTGTCACTAACCTCTGTACTTTGCAAAGATTGGATCTCAATCACTGCAGAAGCTTAACCTCCTTTCCCAAGTCTGCTAGTGGTTTGAAATATCTTAGATTTCTTGATATGTCTTTTACACCGATTGAAGAACTGCCTGATTTTATTAGTAGCCTCCACAATTTGCAGACATTAGATGTCACCAACTGCAGCAGATTAGGAGCCTTGCCAGAGTATGTGACAAGTCTTAAGTATCTGAGAATATTTAATTTCGCAAATTGCACACTAGTAAAAGCACTACCCAAAAATATTGGAGCCTTAACACAGCTAAGGTCTCTTAACCTGGGTGGTACTGATGTCAAAGTATTACCGGATTCTTGTGTCGCCCACAAAAATTTAGAGTTCCTTAATCTTTTCAATTGTGAGCTTCCCAAAGAGGTAAAGTATTGGAAAAAACTGAGAGAGTTTTATCACCGTGTGGGAACTCCAGTAGGTATAGGTGAACTAGTTTGTCTGCAAACATTGATTTACAGGGCAAGAGAAAATGTATTAGAAAAGTCTTATAATGGTATTGAAGAGATCGGAAACCTAAAATTCCTTGAGAAGCTACATATTATGGATCTTCAGAACGTGAAAGACCCACTACATGCTGCAAGAGTGAATTTGCAAAGGAAACAGAACCTTCAGTTTTTGGGACTGTATTATGGTGAAAAATTGCTGGAGGACAAGTGTTGTAGTGACAGTAGTACGGTATTAGAAGCTCTCCAACCTCCAACTAATTTGAGAATTTTGAAAATTGTTAACTTTATGGGGTTGGATTTTCCCAGGTGGATGTGTGTTTCTTCACTTCCGAATCTGGAACAGTTGGAATTGGAAAACTGCAAAGAAATTAAACAACTTCCAGCAGCCATCAGGCAGTTTCCAGGTCTAAGATTTTTTTACTTAAAACGAATGTCTTTTAAGAGTTTGGATATCGGATTACCGGTCGTAACTGAAATCAGTCTTACGGATATGTTTTACCTAGAAGAGATGTGCTTTTTCTGTCCTTTTCTTCAGACTCTCCAGATAGTTGGCTGCAAAAGCTTGATCGACATCCCTTCGTTTCCTTCTCTTCAGCAGTTGTATTTGGACAAGATTGATCACAAGTTAGTAAGCTCGATTGGTCACAGCCTTACCTCTCTTACCAAGCTTCTTTTAAAAAATGTAGAGGAGCTTGTCTACTTCCCGGTAACCATACTTCATAACAACAGCAATCTTCAAATTTTAAGTATCGATGGATGTAAAAAGTTTGCAGGATTTCTTGTTAAAGATGGTGAGGATGAGGTTACACTATTTGGCTCTCTTCAGAGATTGGTCTTGATGGATTGTCCAGCTTTAAAGATTCTACCAGATTTACGAAGGTGGAATTCTCTTTGGAAGTTAACCATCTTCCGCTGCCCTCGGTTGTTGGCGTCTTTAACCTATGATCTTAAATCCCTCTCTTTTCTTATGGAATTGTATGTTGATCTTATTCAACGAAATGAGCAACATGAAGATGTATATGATGCAGAGGACTTGATCAATTTGTTACAGTAGCAGGTACACTCTCTGTCTTTCTTACTTTAATATGTTCTTTTAACCTTCTTCATCATTTTGATTATGTGTAGATGAAATATTTGTTGTGTTATGGTCTGATTGTTATTTTCTGGTTTACTGTTCTTATAAGCATTGGGTATCTATTTGCTAGAATTGGGTAGATTTGTTACTTAAATTCTTTCTGAAATTAGCTTGATTATGTTTACTTAAATTCCCTTAATAGGTGTGTATGTATGAAGATATAATTTCGTCCAGTCTCTGAATTTTGGTCCTACTTGTAAAGCAACCTGAAGGTTTTATTTACTAGACAAAACAGGTGCCCTCATGTCACCCATGGGTTAAAATTAGCAATTTCCAAATTCCAGTAAAATGTTAACGAACTCGGTGCTTCATTTTTTGCATCTTTGACTGTCTATTTGCTACTAGCTAATAGTAGAGATTTTAAAATTTGTTTTGGACAGTCGAGGTTGTTGATTTTCTGTGTGCGAAAACAAAGCAACTCAGAGGATGAAAATAAAATCAACGAGTACTGAAGTTGGGGTGTACATTCTCTGTGTGCGAAAACATAACCACTCCCCAGGAATCAGCTAATCAAAATGATCGGGCTCACTACTTTATTTTTCTCTTTTACTTGATAGGTATTGTTAAAGCTATAGAATATTTCATCCTAACATTATTTGTGTTGGAACTAGATGGAGCAGTGGAACGTTGTAAAGATTCATGCTTCTGAGTTGTGCAACAAGAATTCCTACACTGCAGTTATCAGGGTTTGAGCAAACAGATCTATGCATGGAGATATCACGTCCAAGTCAATCGAATCTGTCGTAATTAATGTTATAAGTTGTCTTTCCATTTTGAATAATCGTCGTGTGTGCAGTGTACTTTAGTGTTAAGTTTTTTTATTTCCAATTTTAGTTTGAATTGCCATGTCTGATGAAGAAATTAGTTATGATAAAACTAGTTGAACGAGATGTATGTGTGTGTTACGGACTAGATGGTTTAATTTGTTAATTAATTTTGTTCTGATTTTGATCGTGCTGAGATTAATTGTCCCACAGTGAAAGACCCACTTTTGGTTTGTCAGAGGAGTATTATACGAAAGGGCTACTCAATTTATTCCTAATTGGTTTTGAGTTGGAAGCATGGTCATTGACTATGGTATCAGAGCTAGTCGTTCGTCAAGTTAGAACCGAAATTGGGTCCATCTCCCCACTTAGGTTCGAGATGTACATTTGATCCTGGTCATTGTGGATCAGATCATCAAGGATTGTTTCTTAATTTTTAATTTGCACGATTCTGGCATGATTATTATAAATATCATATTTTTTTGTGTTGATTCCCTCTTTAACTAATTCAATAATTAACTCAAAACTAACAAAATTATTCGATCGAATAGGTTAACGTTTACGTTGTGCATTATCGTTAAGCAATCAATAAACTAATCAATCCCTCGGGATATAAAAACATAATAGAAGTTGAATATGAAGAACACAAAATATTCAAGCAAATCTAAAGAAGAAAAACGCAAGCAGCTTGCAAATCTGTAAAAAACCCTCTTGGCGATCTCATTTTATGGGTCTAATACTCATACTAGGGCTGTTTCTAGTACAGACTCCAGTAATGGCTAAGATCTGCTGCAACAACAATGCCAAAAGAAGGTGCTACAATCTTTGCCGTTTCCAATCTTCCCAGGAATTCTGTGTGTCACTCTGTAATTGAGAAATTGTAGACGGGGACAGTTGCCCCTCAGCCTCTGGTTACCCTAAAATTAGCCAAACCCTAATATTGCAGCAGCTGTTACGGCTTAATTAAAGAGACACATGAATGCATGGAAATTGTTTCTGCCGAATTTCTTATGGGCAAAAAACAACCAAAAATGATAATAAAAGATCGACGAAAATGAAATTTATACAAAGGATTTAACGTGGTTTGGTCATGATTAGCCTACATCCACGGGTAATGAAGTTGGAGTTATTATTTATCTCTGGGTTACAGTTGAGAATGAAGCAGAGGAAGCCTCTCTCGGGCCGAAAGTCCCCTTCTTCTTCTCTTTAAAATTGTATTTATCGGGATAAAATAAATGATAATTATTAAAAAGCCCTTCACCACATGTCATCAAGGTTCGCCACGTGTCGATGGAGATTCTTCTAAGCTCGCCATGTGTCGTAGAGGATTCACCACGTTTCGCAATGTGTCAACGGGATCCGCCACGTGTTCTTGACTTGATGCATCGGGATTGATGACGTCATTATGGGAAAATGATGATGTCGCTTCGGTCCAAATTGGGGTTCGGTCCAAGTTGGGCATCGGACTTGATGACGTCACTTCGGGAAAATGATGACGTCGCTTTGGGACGTGATGACGTCGCTTTTGGGACGTGATGATGTCACTTCGGGCGAACATCATTTTGTCCCCAATAGAAATATCGCGTCTAAGTCGGCCGGAGCTGGCCTAATAATACATCTTAACTGTTGCCTTAATTTCTATTTTGAATGAATGTCGTGTGTGAGTGTTGTCTTTCTTTCGATCAGATGGAAATCTAAGAATCTTGTAAAATACAGTATGAGTGTCAAGTTTTTGAGCATCATTATCTCAATTTCGTTCTTCATGGTTGTTAGGAAATAAACATAAAAGCGACACGTGTAAGACGATGAAGAAAGAAACAGTGAAATTAAGAAGGACGAGAAGCACACAATCAAAGCCATATTAAAGTAGCGAAACGGAACAGAAGTGACAGGCTGAGTAAATCTCTGCGCGATTGACACGTATGATCGGGAAGGTAATATCACACTGATCGAAACAGACAGCATTAAATACACATAGAATGGGAAAGGAAGAATAATGATGAGCATGGAGCGGGAAAGTAAGGTAATAATTACTTTACTGACACGTACATTTGGGACGAAGATGATATTCAAGGAGTGAAGAGCACGTGTAAACCATGCAACGAACGCACCAAAGATTTCAAGGAATGAAGAGCACGTGTAAACCATGCAACGAGCGCACCAAAGAGAAAACATGACCTGTCAATCTTATAAGCATCCCGATCTTAATATAATAAGAAGAAAGATAGTTGGTATCGGGACAGATGGGACCCACTACTATAACTATAAATAGAAGAGAGCATTCAACGAAGAAGGGGTCGGGAAAAATTAGAAGGAGAAGAGAGGAAAGAAGATTAAGAAGATCAGAAGAAAAAGGGGTATTAGGTACGTACAATGGATGATCCAAAGAGTAGAAGATTCATAATAAAATTTCTTACTTTTAAGAGATATAGTTGAAATTGTACTTTTGATCATATTATTGACTTATCCGCCATTGAATTATAAAAATGTTTATCAAATTGTTATTTCTTAAAATGATTCTATGTATCAGTTCATTTATTAAAATCTTAAGTTAAATATGCAATCTTCAAATCATTGGTTGTTAATGTCAATAGGAAAACAGACATAAACAATTTGGCGCTAGAAACAGGGACTGGGTTAAAGGATTTATCCTACCTGTTCTTTAAAAATGAATTTGATGTTGTATTAAAAACGGAAATGATATTCTAGTTGAAAAAACTGAGATTTTTACGGTTAATTGCGTATGTTTAAATGTTTGATCATAAAACATATTTTTAGAAGATGATAAATCTAGTTTCTGTCGCTTTATTTTTCTTTAAGTAATCTGTTGTAAGAATATTTGGCTAACTTTTAAAAGGTTATTAGAAATCAAGTGGAGAAAGTAAATTACCAGCAAATCCAGAAGCAAAATGTCTCAGGCAGACTCTGCGAATCAAGACAGTAATGATGGACAAACTTTCAGACAAAGGGAAACTGAAAGTGATTCAGGGCAACAACAGAGTAATGTGGGAAATCATTCACCAATCCAAGACCTAACACCAAATGCCTTATCACAAAATCAGTTCTCACATCACGAGAACTCAGGAAATAATGTTAATTATCTTCAAAATCTGATACGGGAAATGGATGAAATAAGGAGAGAACAAAGGATCAATCAGGGTAGAATTGAATTATTAACCAGAGAAAATCAAGTTTTAAAAGATGCAATTCGACGTGATCAGAGACAGGCTGCAACAAGATCACGAAGTCCAGAAGTAATTTCTGAAAGACGAGCACCCAGAAACGAAAGAGAAATCAGAGGATGGTGTTAGCAGGATCATCATCACGAGCCAGAAGGCAGAGAGAAAATCAGGAAATCCAACGTACACAATGGCAAAAATGTATTGAAGCCATGGAACAAATGAAGGAGGAAATAAGAGGACTGAAAAATAAAGAAGGATGAAGAATAGAAGAAGTGCTAAAAGAGGCTAGGCGTACACCGCTGGCTCAACGATTAACAAATGTTCCACTACCAAGAGAGTACAACATCCCTGTATTTGAATGTTACGATGGAACGAAGGATCCAACCTCACATTTAAAATATTATAATCGAGTGATGTCACGGTGGGACGGTCATGAAGCAATTATGTGCCGTTGTTTTCCTTCAAGTTTAACAGGTTCAACATTATTGTGGTACGATAGATTGCCTGACAGTTCCATTGAGTGTTATTCACAATTAGTGAGGAAACTTCTTGAAGCATACATGTACAATAAACCCGTTGATTCGGGAATAGATAGATTATACTCCCTTACATCATGGCCAGAAGAAACCATAAGATCATATACCGCTCGATGGCATACAGTGTGTCAAGCGATTGGAGATGTTGGCTCAAGCACTGCGATAAATCATTACAAATGGGGAATCGCTGACCGGAGATGTCAGATTTTTATTGAAATTCATCGTAATAATCCCAAGACCGAGGGGCAACTCAGAGAAATAATAGAAACATGTGCAAGATTGCAAGATGTCCAGGAACAAGATCCAAGAAGCAATTCACGAAACCAGGAAAGCATGAAAAGGACAAATTCAATTGATGTGTCAATAGAGCAGAAAAAGGAATTTCCTCATAAATCAGAGTCAAAGGAATCGAAACGCCGACGGAAAGGGGACAATAAGGCATTTGTGCAACGATTTCAAGAAAGAGTGTTTACGAAGCTAAATATCTCATACACCGAATTATTTGATATCATAAAAACTAAACCAGATTTTCAATGGCCATCTTCAAAAGGAAATCAACCTGAGTTTACACAACGATCAAAAAATTATTGTGGTTACCACTGTTATAAAGGTCATGCAACAGAAAACTGTAGGACTTTCATTATCCTGTACAGAAATGATAGACGCGGGAGAGTTAAAAGAATATATTCAAAGGACCGAACCAGTAGCTAGACCCGATAAAGGCAAAGCAGTGCATATTCCGTATAATGAACGCACCATTTATGTGATATCATACTCAGAAAAAAGAGATACTGACGTAAATACTGCAATCAATAAAAAGTTATGTAAAAGGATTCGAAATCATGAAACTTTTAAGGTATCGGGAAGAATAACAGAAGCATGGGAAGATTGGATGGCATCCCCTCTAACTTTCTCAGCACGGGAAGTAAATCAGGAAATTGAGATGCACAATGATCCATTAGTCCTTACATTACCCATGGCAGGATGGAATGTTAGAAAAATCCTTATGGACGGGGGCAGCTCGTTGAATGTTTTATTTCATAGTTCATTTTGCAAAATGGCATTTACAAAAGATCAATTACTCCCATCCCGATATATGATTTATGGATTCAATGGAATGGCCTCAAGACCAGAAGGAGATATAGACTTGCAAGTATCAGTTGGACCAATCAACATTCTAACAAGATTCAGTGTTGTAGATGCTCCATCTCCGTATAATGCAATCATTGGGAGATGCTGGGTACATCAACTAAAAGGTGTAATTTCCACTTATCACCAATATTTGCGATTTCCAACACCACAAGGCGAAATGGAGATCAAAGGGGATCAAGATGATGCAAAGTTTTGTATAATGGCCGAGGTAAGAATGCATGAAGAACAGGAACAACAACAACAACAAAGGAAGAAAAACCGTAGGACCGAAGAGAAGGAAAATGAAATTAATCAATACTTGAGAAGGAACATTGAACAAAAGTCAGCAAATGAATTAGGAGAAAGCAGTAAGAGTCAAGGAAATTCAACAAATCAACAACTTGAAGGACTCCCATAGCAATTAAAGGGAATTCCAACTCCAATCGGGAATTCAAAACCAATTTTCACTTCTATAGAAGAAACTAAAATTATAAATATTGGAACTTTAGAATGGCCCAAGAGAGTACAGATTGGAACTTTGATGAAAGAAGATGTGGAGCAAATTTTAATCAAATTACTTTGTGATTTTGTAGATATATTTGCATGGAAAATGGAGAATATGCCCGGGATAGATCCGAACATTGTACAGCATGAATTACGAATACGACCTGATGCTACACCATTTCGTCAACGGATACGCAAGGTTGCATCGGAATATCACGATCCAGTTGAAAAGGAATTAGCAAAGCTTCTAAGTGCGGGATTCATTCGAGAAGTGCGATATCCAACATGGATTTCTAACATGGTGATCGTTCCGAAAAAGAACGGTGGAGTCAGAATTTGCATAGACTTTACCAATTTAAACAAAGCTTGCCCAAAAGATAGCTATCCACTTCCTAATATTGATCAATTAGTGGACGCTGTAGAAGGTCATGAAGCATTATCTTTTATGGATGGTCAATCGGGATATAATCAAATCGCACTTGCAGAAGCCGATCAGGAGCACACTGCGTTCTTTACTCCTCGGGGGCTGTATTGCTATACCAGGATGCCGTTTGGATTAAGGAATGCTGGAGCAACATATCAGCGTTTGGTTGATGCAATTTTCAAACCATGGATCGGACAAATATTAGAAGTTTATGTCGATGATATGTTGGTGAAAAGCAAATTATCAATTAACCATTTAAAAGACCTCGCTGAAATTTTTGGTGCGTTACGAAAGTACAAGATGAAGATTAACCCGGAGAAATGCACTTTTGGCGTTTCATCGGGGCGTTTCTTGGGTTATTTGGTTACAAAAAATGGAATAGAAGTTGATCCAGCTAAGATCCAAGCGATCACAGATATGCCATCACCCAGCAGTATTAAAAGTGTACAGAAGTTAAACCGATGTCTAGCTGCTTTAAACAAATTTATTGCAAGATCATCAGAACGGTGCAAACCATTCTTTGAAATACTCAAGAAGAAAAATAAATTTGAATGGAACGATCAATGTGAACAAGCATTCCAAAGCATAAAGAAGCATCTAGCCACTTTGCCAGCATTACAGAAACCGGAACCCGAAGAGATATTAACTTTGTATATATCAGCAACAGAAGATGCAATCAGTGCAGTGATGGTGCGCACCAATGAAAAAATAGAAAAACCAATATATTATATCAGCAAAACCCTTAATTCGGCAGAAAGAAACTATACTAGGATCGAACAACTCATCTTGTCATTAGTCTTTGCCACACAAAAATTACGTACTTATTTTCTCACTCATTATATTCGTGTCCCGAGCAAGGCACCGTTACAATCAGTATTGAAAAATACGGGAAAAGTGAGAAGAATCGCTAAATGGAATGCCCAACTAGAACAATTCAAATATCATTTATGAGTTGCAAACCGCACAAAAATCTCAAGTTTTAGCTGATTTCCTTGCAGACTTTCCAATTGAAGAAGAATATGAAATTCAAGGTCTGATCATATTTTAAAAAAAAAAAAAAAAAAAAAAAAAAAATTAACGATTTATTTTTAACAATTTTATTGTATTTATGATTAAAAGACTACCTGGATGCGAGGAAGAAGACCCACAAGATATTCTGGACTCGACAAGCTCTCAAAGGTGGGAAGTCTTTGTTGATGGATCCCGAAACAAAGAAGGAGCAGGAATCGGCATTGTGATTACTACACCAATGGGAGATCGAATGATTCATTCTTTTCGTCTTGAATTTGAAGAACATACAAATAACGTAGTAGAATATGAAGCTGTGGTGCATGCCTTAAAACTCATCATTGAATTGGGAATCAGCAATGTTCGACTTACGAGTGATTCGCAGTTGGTAATTCGGCAGCTTGAATTAAAATATCAAACACCTGATGCAGATTTAGTGCAATACAAAAATCTTGTTCAAAGTCTGGCAAGCCAAATCTCAAATCTTACTTTCCGGCATTTATCCCGAGACAAAAATCGACATGCTGATGCTTTGGCATTCATTTCTTCCATGATAAATGACCCAAGTATGACAGCACTTAAAGTTGGAAGAATTTATGAACCTTCAATTCAGATAAAAGTACTTCATAATATGGAAGAAAATGTAACAGAAAAAGTTCATGATCCCGCAATACAAAATGTCCCATTTACACCTCAACAAATAGGTGATCAAACAAGTGAACTGGATTGGAGAATTCCGATTCATCAATATTTACAAGATAACATATTACCCACCAATTCTCAGGAAGCAAGAAAAATTCAACTCAAATCAGACAATTACCTAACTTCAGGATGGAATTTTGTATCGAAAATCATTTCTCGGACCATTATCTCGATGCTTATCACAACAGGAAGGAATTCAGATACTTCGAGAGATACACTATGGAGATGCAGGAAACCACAGTGGAAGACGATCCACGGCTGACGCAAGGCACTACATCTTATATTTGTTTATATAGATCTTCTATTTGTTTATATAGTTCTTTCTATCATGCGTCTCGAGACACTTGAATCAATGTAACTCAGTGATTCTAAAAAGGGCTTGGAAGAAGAGAAAATGAAATAACGAACAACCGCACTGGTCGTAATAGATCGACTTTTATACTAGTTTAGTTCTTGCTCCAGCATGAAAGTTCCATTTTAGGGAAGGACGATGTACCATGATACTTTCTGTTTTGTCGAGCCCTGCTTTGGTCTCTGGTTTGATGGTTGCACTTGCAAAAAATCCGGTACATTCCGTTTTGTTTCCCATCCTAGTCTTTCGCGATGTCTTGAAGTGGTCGAGGAAGTATATATTATAGCAATCGCACTTGGAGTATAAATGAAAGGAGTGGAACGAAGTGTCGCTTCGGGAAACATGGGTATTGAGAATTTTAAACTTGCATTCAAAGCCAAAACTCAAGGTTATTATTGGATATCCATGCAAAAAGACTCAGACAACATGGTACGAAGATGTGAAGAATGCCAACGATTTGCAAAAAGGATCAAAGCACCAGCCACGGAACTCAATTCTATACTCAGTCCATGGCCATTTGCAAAATGGGGAGTAGATATTGTCGGTCCATTAGTTGAGGGAACCAAAAAGAGACGATACTTAATAGTGGCTACTGATTATTTCACCAAGTGGATAGAAGCGAAAGCATTAGCTCGAATCAGAGACTCTGATGTATTTATATTTTTATTTGAAAATATCATATGTAGATTTGGAATACCAGCAGCCAATACCAGCAGCCATAGTTTCTGATAATGGACAACAATTTCAAGGAAGAATTATTGATATGTTGTTCGAGACATATAATATTCAACAATACAGATCCACACCATTTTATCCCCAACGTAATGGACAAGCCGAATCCACGAATAAAACAATAGCAATGAATTTGAAGAAGACACTTGATGGGTATCACAAACGTTGGTGTGAACAATTGCATAACACTTTATGGGCTTATCGCACCACGAGAAAAGAATCCACTGGAGAATCACCTTTCCTTCTCGCATATGGTACAGAAGCAGTCATACCAACTGAAATTATTCTACCCACGACAAGAACAGAAGCATGGGAGAAAAATTTAAATAAAGATCTAATGTTAGAAAAATTGGATGATTTAGAAGAAAAGCGGGAAGTGGCACTTCAGAAGATAGAGAATTATCAAAGAAGGATAGCACGGGATTACCACAAAAAAGTCAAGTCCCGAAACTTTGTGCAAGGACAATATGTATTACGACAGATTCCTGAATACCATTAGGACAAAGATGCTGGAAAGTTCGCACCAACTTGGGACGGTCCATATATAATACATACCTCAGCTGAACAAGGATCGTATTATCTCCAAAATATGCAAGGACAAACCTTACAATATCCTTGGAATGCACGATACTTAAAGCTTTATTATCCGTAAAACTAACACAATTTTGGAAACCAGCACAGGTATTCATATCTTTATTTTGATCTTTTATTTTACAATGCGATTTCCTCTGAATTTATACTTACAATAAAATTCAAATCCAGGAATATTTTATTCTGGCAGAACGCTCCGATTGGCGACATAATCTAAATTCAAATCCAGGAACATCATATTCTGGAAAGCGCTTCGATTGGCGACATAATTCAATATCAATACCCAAAGAGGTACATGTCTTACTAGAATTTGAATAAATTCAAAACTTTTAATAAGGAAGGAATGTCTAACTTATGATAATCATTTTCAGAGTACGTTCGGGACCAACCCTGTATCTGACCCCTGGCCCGGGTTTGTTTCGTATATGTGGGATCTCGAATTATATGTATTGAGGTATATACACTTCAATCCATTGTACTTCTGAAACAATATGATTAACCTAAATTTTTTTTAAATATTATATTTTGTGCAGGAACAATATTCAGAGCACAAACCAGTTAAGAAGCAAAAAATCACAAAATTATGTTCTCAACAAAAGTAAGTCAAGCCTCGAAAAAAAAACAGGATCGGGACACAAAGCTAGAATATCTAAAAATGAAGCTACAAATGCTAAAAGCCAACAATAAATACAACTACACTTTGGGATTGGATCGACGGAGTGGTTGAGGAGGAACATCCGGAACAGAAGCACGACCACTCACCACAGAAGGATCGGCCTGAGCCCGCTCCAAAGCAGAATTAAAAGACATTGCAATTTTAGCTTTGGCATCCTGTCTTACCCAGACAACGTAAGCATAGCAGTAGTCAATTTCCGATTGAAGATCTTTAATTTTCTCCTGATCTTTATCAACTTTCTCCTTTTCAACATTCAATTCTTTTAATAGTTCATCAGCTCTTGATTGTACTTTTATCATTTCATCACCTTGAATGTTGAGTTGAGATTGTAAATCCCGAAGCTTAATCGTACTCAAAGCTATATTTTTCTCTGAAGTCTTCAGCTCTTCAGTAATGTTTGCTATTGTATTATTTGCAATGTTAAGTTCAGCTCCCGCTATTGTTGCTCGGCCATTAGCTTCATTCATCTTCTTTTCTAGCACTAAAAATCAGAGTGAATGTTAGCTAAACCATATAATACCATCAATAAAATCACCATATAACTCAACATATACCTCTAACTACAGATTTAAATTCTGCTTCTTTAAGGGTTAAAGTTTTCAGAACTTCTTGATACTTGGATTCCGCTCTATTACGTCTCCAGGTATTCAATTCAATACTATCGGACAACTGTGTTAATTTCTTCTTAACCAGTTCCGTATCCATATTTACTTCTCTTGCATGATTGTTCAATTGAATCATCCTACGCTGGAACCTAAACAGAGATTCCAAGTCTCCTTCTGACCCCATAAATGAAGGGTAGAATTTAAAAAAAAAAAAAAAAAAATATGCACCAAGTACTGGAACGAACCATAGGATCGTACCCAATATACGTAGATGCTGGAACGATAAATCGTAATACGAATCCAGGATAAAATATGAATTGAGAAGTAAGGACAAACCTTGATTCTGATCTTGAAGCTTTTCATTTTGATCCTCAAAAATTTTCAGCTGTCGATGTTGCTGTTGTTGTTGTTCTTGTTATTGTTGAAGCTGTTGTTGAAGATTATTGTTTTGTTGCCTGAGATTTTCAATTTCTTGCTGCAAACTCTCATTCCCACTCTTTGCCTTTGATGTCTCGTTCTTGAGCATCAGTTCCATCATTACGGCTCGAGCTTTATAAAACTTATAGCTGCAAACGTACCATCGTTACCGACCTTAAGTTGAGCGAGAACTTGCTGAGGAAACGAGTATGATGAGCCTTCTGCCATGGTCAGAATCTCACTCAAAGAAGAAGGAAGATTGAGTGGGTATGGCTGATCGAAAAAATCGCCTTCGAACCAAGCATCCCGAGCGCTATCTTTCGAAGCCGCACCAATTGAAGCCCGAAGCCTAGCCATGGAGGCATTATCGGACTTCGATGCATCATGCTGGATGGAGGTATTTAAAAACCCTTTGGATACAAACCATTCAAAGGCTTCATCTTCTCTACCCGCAAGAGTAATTCCCTCATCTTCCTCATTGAAATACCATTGACTGAGAGGATTAGCATCGGGCATTTCATCATCGCTATCATGAGAGGGAGTGGCAGGACGAGATGATGTCCCGATGGGGGCACTTGATGTATGAATAATATCAGAAGTATTTACATCCCCAGTAGGGTGCGGAGCATCAGGAACGATTGAAGTGGGAACACTAGGGATCGTACTTTCAGCATTAGATACTTCAGAAATTTCATTTCTTTGTTCTTCCACAACAATATTCTCATTTTCAACATTTTCTTCAATAGCAGCAGCTTCATCAATTTTACTACATTATCTTCCTCAACAACAACATCGTCTGCTTCCTCTTGAGGCAACCTAGAGAAAACTGTTAGTGTACCACTGCAAGGGACAGCGTGCATTATTTCAAAGCTAAAGGGAAGAGGAGAAAAAGTGTCGAACATATTTGAGGGAGCAGTAGTGTTTGGAACAGCTTCAAAAATAGATGAGGGTACAGAAGGCTGATTTGAAGGAAGAATAGGTTCTCCCACGCTAACGGGAACAGCGTTCATAATAACATGTTGTCCCGATACATCTGTTTGGATCGAACCTTCAGCAGTAGTTATAGGAATAGAACCACCGCACCCCTCAATTGTATTATCTCTAATTTCCCCTTCTTCTGTTTCGGAAGGGTATGATGGTCTTCTCATTTTTCTCTTTTTCTTTGCTTCTTCAGGAAAAACTAACTTACGCTTTCCTTTACCTTCAATTACTTCCTCTTCTTCCACTCTTTGTCTCCCCTCAACAATTTGGATACCAAGACTTCGGCGTGGAGGAGGAGGGGCATCAGCAACAAGATCAGAATCAGGTTCAATCTGAAACACAGACATTTGTCTCATAAGAAATAATTTAACAACAATTCATAACAGTGTTGAAATAAAGAGTAACACAAACCTTATAATCGAACTTGTAGTCCTCAAAATTTAACCGCCAAGGGCAGTAGCTTGGGAATCAATTTCGAAGCACTTGAATTTCGTTGGCAGGAATATTACCATAAATCCAAGGACCTTCAATTACGATTGGAGTACGATACCACTTATAGTCATGATCCTGACGAATTATTTCCTTTGTGGGAAAATCAAGCTTGGTTTTGGGAACATATTTGTTTTTGGGATCATCAATTTCATGTAACAAGGAAAATCCCGAATGACTTTTGCGAGCGGGACTGACACTCCACTTCACATAATTTTTCTTTGAGATGCAATCTCCATATGTGGCATGAAAATTCTCAACAGTATAACCCCTACGTGAAAAATCTGGTACGTAGCAAGAAAGATTAGTCCGCCCTTCACTTCGAAGATAACATTCATCAAGAATCCTCCACCAATTTCCATTATATTGAGTAATGGATCGGGCCAGTCCATGAGGAGAGCTACCTCGAGTTTGCAAGGACCTCAAATTGAAAAGGATTCTCTTCTTCGTATAAAGGAATACGAATTCCGGCCTGTAAAGCACCAGCAGAAATTAATAAACGATTGGGCCAATAGTTAAACTTCTGCATTGCACTTAAAGTTAACACATCGGAATTTGGATCAAAAAAATGAGACTTTAAAGTCTTGAATATCATGTCTTATCTTAAAATCTTCAATGTCCATTGTTCGATAGCTACAAGATGCTTGAGAACGTTTATTTCTAGAAGTGGGGTTAACATTTGCAGTAGCCTCAGGAACTGGGTTACAAGCAGGCCGAGGCACGGCGTATCTAGAGGAAGAAATTCTAGCAGGTCTTCCAGATTCTTGATGATCACCAGTAGCATTGGGATTCCTAGACGACATGATGTTTTACCTGGAAAGAATGTTTTTAAGGATCAATTCAATCATATTTGTGAAAAGAATCAATCATGATTAGACATTTAAAGTAAGATACCCAAACGAAAATTTTTAACATACCTGAAGGAAGGAGATAAACAATTGCTTGATCAAAGGAAAAGTAAATATATCTGGAGTTAAAAGCTTCTTAAAACGATTGGGATGACGAAAGTACTTGAAAAAACTCAAGGAAAGCAGAGAACAGCAACTTTAAGAGGTAAAAGACAGAAGTGAAAAAGACTGCATCCTATTTAAAGCAAAGAATAGAAACCGTCACAATTTGAAAAGGCATTAATTAAAGGCAAAGATTTGATTTCCTCGAAAACCGGAGTAACTGACACAAACGTGATAATAAAAGTTACTGCTTCCGAAAAGTTCGCATAACGTGTGAAAAGAGATGATGAAAAAATAGGGAGTAATAATTGTTCTTTTACTTTTTTCGAAAACCTCGGATCGACCGTTAAGATTTTTGGAAAAAGAAAAAGAAAGGGGCAAGATGTTAGGAAATAAACATAAAAGCGACACGTATAAGACGATGAAGAAAGAAACAGTGAAATTAAGAAGGACGAGAAGCACACAATCAAAGCCATATTAAAGTAGCGAAACGGAACATAAGTGACAGGCTGAGTAAATCTCTGCGCGATTGACACGTACGATCGGGAAGGTAATATCACACTGATCGAAACAGACAGCATTAAATACACATAGAATGGGAAAGGAAGAATAATGATGAGCATGGAGCGGGAAAGTAAGGTAATAATTACTTAACTGACACATACATTTGGGACGAAGATGATATTCAAGGAGTGAAGAGCACGTGTAAACCATGCAACGAGCGCACCAAAGAGAAAACATGACCTGTCAATCTTATAAGCATCCCGATCTTAATATAATAAGAAGAACGATAGTTGGTATCGGGACAGATGGGACCCACTACTATAACTATAAATAGAAGAGAGCATTCAACGAAGAAGGGGTTGGGAAAAATTAGAAGGAGAAGAGAGGAAAGAAGATTAAGAAGATCAGAAGAAAAAGGGGTATTAGGTACGTACAATGGATGATCCAAAGAGTAGAAGATTCATAATAAAATTTCTTACTTTTAAGAGATATAGTTGAAATTGTACTTTTGATCATATTATTGACTTATCCGCCATTGAATTATAAAAATGTTTATCAAATTGTTATTTCTTAAAATGATTCTATGTATCAGTTCATTTATTAAAATCTTAAGTTAAATATGCAATCTTCAAATCATTGGTTGTTAATGTCAATGGGAAAACAGACATAAACAATGGTCTAAACTTTGGCAGGTGAAATTCAAAAATTAGAAACTTATTAGATACTGCATCTGATGAAACATCAGGATTAACTCACTGTACTGAGTTAGTGACCGACTCGTTGAACTGAGTCACAGGCTTGTCAATAAGAATCAAACACCCTTAACCAAATTCAAATCGTTTGCTATTTAGAAAAGCAATTGAGTCAAATCAGAGAGATGAGAGAGTGAGAGAGTGAGAGAGAGAGAGAGGAAGAAAGGAGAAATGGAAGAAATGATGAGATTAAACCCTAAACTAGACAGAATCATGATTAAAACTGACTTTTCAATGGAAGAAGAATTGAGATTCCTGTCAGCAATGAATGGTTTTCTTTGTCTGATTTTAGGGCACAATGGATCTCAAAGTGCTCCTTGTCTGGTGAGTCTTCAAAACCCTGCACAGTTTACGATTAAGTTTCATAAAATGATTTTTTGTATTATGATCCTGTTGTTGACTTTTTATAGTCACAATTAATGAAGTGGTCATGTTAAACATTTTGTGAAAAGGGAAATTTAGAGATATCATGTTAGAGCAACACTTAAATTAGGGTGTCAGACTGTCGGCGAGTTTCAATCTTGGGTTTTCTATTCAATTCACATTGGATTTAGGAAATCAATAATATATAGTTGTTGTGTTAGCCACAATAAAGTTAGACATAAGCTGTAAAAACTCACTACTTGTTGAATTGTTCAATTCACTTTGGCTTTAGCATTAAAAGTTTAAAATGGTTGCACAAGTTGAAACTTAGCAGGTAATGGGCACACCATGATTCACCAATGCACAATATAATGATTTGAACTGATATGGTCTATGGGAAAATTGCAAGCAAAAGGCCAGGAAATCAATAATAAATTGTTGCACTTGGGTACTTGGCGACAGTAATGTTTGACATTTGCTGTGAAATTATGCTTACTTCTTGTTGAACTATTAAATATTTATTCCTGGAAAGGTCTGTCTAACCTTAGATGTTAAGTTTCTATGTTAAAAATTCATCGTTTATTAACATATTGATTGACATTTGCTAGTTATGTATCACCGACTCGAGGCCTGAGAAAATGTGGTATGAGGGTTCACTCTTAAAATTTTCATCTTAAACCGTGTCATGAACAACTCGAAATTCCAAAACCAGAGTAAGTCTAAATTGTTGGGTCTTTATTGGGTGTTTACGAAAACTTCTCCCTTAATTAACTTATTATCCTTTTTATATTTTCTGGTAGGGAGTAATGTGGGTGGCATCACCTTAGAGAAGAATGAATCTGAGATGTGAGCTGGAAAATGACCTTTGGAGAATAGGAAAACCAGAATATTGAGGTAAGATGACCTTTTCACTCATTATTGAATGAAGTAAAGCCTATGCATGGGATTGTAACAGCCACCACCTTTTCAAATGGAATGTGATGCACTGCAAACCCTGCATCACATGTCTGTTAAAACTCATATGGACAACCATAATTTATCCAAATATGGGGGGTGATTGATGAATTTAAAATTTTCAGGCCATTTGGGTATGGTCCAATCTCTAATCTTTTTAGATGATAGTATCCAAATATTAACCTTTTCCGAAGACTTTTAGCATGCCTGACTCAGTCTTCAAGAATTCAATAGTTCCCATGGTCTTTGTTTTGGTTAATGGCTAATCGAAGCTTCTTCATCCAACTTTAACTAGTGGTGTAACTGGTGTTTATAAAATTCTAGTAACAGTTTAAAGTATTTCCAGCTCTAAAAGTGGTTTAATATTCTCAGATTTTCAAACTTTTAGATTATTAGTTCGACGCAAAATACAATCAAAATCTAATATGTAGAATTTGCTACTCTGAGAATATTTAAGAGCCAAGTTGGCCACCAGACTCAAACATGGCCAACTTGGAATGATACTGTCCACTATTATGACATAATAAATTACCAGACAATGAACCTTATGTTTGGGATGGTTGAGAAAGCTGCAAACAGTGTGATATATGCTAACTCGGATGCAGTATCTTTACTCTTCTTAGTTAAAGCTACATAGTAGTGATTGAGATGGCTATTTAGACAGGGTAGACATTTTAATTTTTGCTGCATACATGTTCAACAATATCTTATTTGATATTTCAAAACATTATGACAATTGAAATTTTGAGATGCTCATAAAACTTGTCCATGTTCTTAAATGCTGAAAACAGTAGGAATAATTCTGTGTTGTCCATTGACCTTACCCTAATAACCCCCAAGCAGGGGCGAAAATTCAAGGAAACCACCATTAAACTAGTTATTGTATGTTAGAGAAAGTCAATAATGGCAGCTTTAGAAGAAAAAATTAAGTAAGAAATATTGGGGATGGATAAAGATGGATAGTTGACCAAATAATTTTCTACTACTTGAATTATTGAATTCTGTTTAAAGTCTAACCCTCACTTAATATTAGTGTCTATCTTACGCTTAAACATCCATCGAGTATACAAAACTTCTTGTGAAAAGTTTCTTGCTATTTCTTCTTTCATTTATCAATTTCTTATCACTAGTTTCATATACCTTGTATATCTATGGCACAGATTCTTACTAGCGGTGCAGCTGGAATCATAAACAAGTTGGTGGTTGATGTTGCCCGTGAGATTGGTATCGCGTGGGGTGTCAAAGATGACTTGAAAAAGCTTCAGAACACCTTAGAGATGATTCTTGCCAAAATTGTTGATGCTGAGCAGAAGCAAGAGAAGAGCAATGACTTAAGGATTTGGTTGAAATGCCTCAAGGATGTTGCTTATGACGCTGATGATGTAATGGATAGTTTCTCCTATGAATCCATGAGGCGTCAGCATGAAAGGGGCAATGTGAAGAATAAGGTACTGGATTTTGTTTCATCTTCAAATCCACTAGCTTTTCGTTTGAGTATGGCTAAAAAAACTCAAAGACATTAACAAAAGGTTAGACGTAGTTGCCAAGGATATGGGTAGGTTTCAGTTGCAAACTACACCTGGTAATACTACTATTGCGCATGATGATAGTAGTGCGCAACTGAGCAGAAAAACCATGTCATCGGTAGATGAGTCAGTAACTTTTGAAAGGGAAGATGATAAAAATGAAATTGTGAAAATATTAACAATGGTCAATGCTTCATCAACATCATTTACGAATCCTAATCAAAATGATGAAAAGGTTGCTGTGATTTCTGTGGTGGGAATTGGGGGACTCGGCAAGACAAAACTGGCTCAACTTGTCTACAATGACAAGTTGGTAATGAAACACTTTGACCTAAGAATCTGGGTCTGTGTCTCTGAAGATTTTGATTTCAAAGGCCTCTTACTAAAATTACTGGAGTCCATTACTCAAAATATGGAGTTCAATAATATATCAGATGTTGATGTTCTGGCGAAAAAGGCTCGAGAAGAGTTGGCTGAGAAGAAATATCTGTTAGTCCTTGACGATCTGTGGAACGAGGATGCTGAGCGATGGGAGAGACTTAAAAGTTTGTTGGCAGTTGGAGCTCAAGGAAGTAAAGTTTTAATTACTACACGCAGAATCCAGGTTGCAGATGTTGCGAAGGGAAGTATTCCTCCGTACAGATTGAAACATTTAGAAGAAGATGAATGTTGGTCGATAATTGCGAAGAAAGCCTTTTCTCATGGGGGGGCACTGAAGACTTCTAAAATGACAAACATCGGAAGAGAGATAGCAAAAAGATGTGGGGGCTTACCGCTTGCAGCAAAATTTCTTGGAAGCTTAATGCACTCCAAAAGTGAAGAAAGTGATTGGTTGTTGATTCAAGAAAATGATATTTGGAATTCACCGAGAAGTCAGGACAAAGTAATACCAGCACTAAGATTGAGCTATGATAACTTGTCATCTCAGTTGAGACAGTGTTTTTCCTATTGCTCCCTATTTCCCAAAGATTGGGAGATCAATAAAGAAACTCTTATTCAGTTATGGATGGCAGAAGGATACCTTGATTCGTCTGCACAAACCAATAGATCGTTTGAAGATGCTGGCGATGAATATTTTGAGAGTTTGGTGGGGAGCTCATTTCTCGAGGGTGTCAAGAAGAATGTGTTAGGTGACATAACAACCTGCAAAATGCATGACCTTGTGCACGATCTTGCTCTAGAGGTTGCTGGGGATGGTGAACACATGTCTCTCAAGGTAAGCGAGTTGAATAATGTTTCTGAATTTCGTCGTTTAACGTTAACGATGGATGAAGAATTATCAGCAACATTGTCTGAAACAGTAGGTAATATAAAGAAGCTGCGGACACTTATTGTCCTTGAACCAATTCATACCTTGAACCTTGATAGATTCTCCAGTAATAAGCACTTGCGTGTTTTACATTTGGGTCGTCCTGGTGTAAACTGTTCAGATATATTATACTCGACTTCTAAGCTAAGGCATTTAAGGTATTTGAACCTTTCGTCTATAAATTTTAGTGTAGGGACGAAACTTGCAGAGTCCATCACTAGATTTTATAATTTGCAGACGTTGGTTTTAAGGGGGTGTCTCCATGTTCAAGATGTTCTTAGAAACATAGAATCTTTAAATAATCTAAGACACCTTGATATCTCATTTACGGATATTAAAGAACTACCTGATTCTGTCACTAGCCTCTGTACTTTGCAAAGATTGGATCTCAATCACTGCAGAAGCTTAACCTCCTTTCCCAAGTCGGCTAGTGGTTTGAAATATCTTAGATTTCTTGATATGTCTTTTACACCGATTGAAGAACTGCCTGATTTTATTAGTAGCCTCCACAATTTGCAGACATTAGATGTCACCAACTGCAGCAGAGTAGGAGCCTTACCAGAGTATGTGACAAGTCTTAAGTATCTGAGAATATTTAATTTCGCAGATTGCACACTAGTAAAAGCACTACCCAAAAATATTGGAGCCATAACACAGCTAAGGTCCCTTAACCTGAGTGGTACTGATATCAAAGTATTACCGGATTCTTGTTTCGCCCTCAAAAATCTTGAATACCTTAATCTTTTCATGTGTGAGCTTCCCAAAGAGGTAAAGTATTGGAAAAAACTGAGAGAGTTTTATTACCGTGTGGGAACTCCAGTGGGTGTAGGTGAACTAGTTTGTCTGCAAATATTGATTTACAGGGTAGGGGAGAATGTAGTTGGAAAATCTGATTGTTGTAATGGTATTGAAGAGATAGGAAACCTGAACTTCCTTGAGGAGCTATTTATTGTAGATGTTCAGAATGTGAAAGACCCAATACATGCTGAGAGAGCAAATTTGCAAAGGAAACAGAACCTTCAATCTTTGCAACTGTATTATGGTGAAAAAAGGATGTTGGAAGACATATGCTGTAGTGACAGCAGTATGGTGACTATGGTATTAGAAGCTCTCCAACCTCCAACTAATTTGAGAAATTTGAAAATTGTTAACTTCATGGGGTTGGATGTCCCAACATGGATGTGTGTTCCTTCTAATCTTCCAAATTTGGAACAGTTGGAATTGGAATACTGCAAAGAAATTAAACAACTTCCTGCAGCCATCGGACAGTTTCCACATCTAAGGTTTCTTGAGTTAACAGGAATGTCTTTGAAGAGTTTGGATATCGGATTTCCTTTCGTAAATGAAATTAATCTTACGGATATGTTATACCTAGAAGAAATGTGCTGTTTCTGTCCTTCACTTCAGAATTTGAAGATCGTTGGGTGCAAAAGCTTGAACGAATTCCCTTCGTTTCCTACTCTGCAGCAGTTGTATTTAGTGAAGATCAATCAAAAGTTAGTAAGCTCCGTTGGTCGCAGCCTGACCTCTCTCACCAAGCTTCTTTTGGAAAATGTAGAGGACCTTGGTTACTTCCCAGTAAGCATACTCCAAAACAACCGCAATCTTCAAATTCTAAGTTTTGATGGGTGTAAACAGTTTGAAGGCTTTCGTGCAAATTCTTATGACGACGAGGTGGCACTATTTGGCTCTCTTCAGAGATTGGTCTTGATGAATTGTCCAGCTCTAAAGTTTCTACCAGATTTACGAAGATGGAGTTCTCTTTGGAAATTATCCATCTTCCGTTGTCCTTCATTGTGGGTGTCTTTAACCTATGATCTTAAATCCCTCTCCTTTCTCAAAGAACTGTATGTTGATTTTATTCAACGAAATGAGCAGCATGGAACTATATCTGATGCAGACGACTTAATCAATTTGCTGCAGTAGCAGGTACTCTTTCTGTCTCTGACTTTATTATCTTCACTTGACTTTCTTGTTTCCTTTATTATGTGTAAATGAAATCAGAGAGGTTGTATGGTTTGATTTTAACTTTCTTAGTTACTGTTCTTAGAAGCATCAGCATCAGCATCAGCATCGACAATAGGGAACAATAGTAATCTCTTAATAGGCATTCTATATTGTTTACCAGTGATTTCTCTGTGTGTATTCAAAACCGTATCAAAGCAATGGCAATCTCTAATATCTGATACATGCTTTGAAAGAAACTATAATCTTCGGAGTTGTTTAGCATGACAGGTTTTAAAGAACTAGAATTTGAAACTTTGGTCATCGATGAACGAAACGCTATCGGTTATGTTCCCTTCAATACATCAATTGCTGTTAACAGCTACTCACGTGTTATTTTTAAGCAATCTTACAATGGTCCTGTTCTTTGTACAGTTCGTGATGGTAGTGATCACGCACCTTATGTCATATACAATCCGTCCATGAAGCACTGCAAAACGCTTCCTTCACCTCCATTCAGAATAACCAGTGTCCCTCATGTTCTGAGTTTCAGTATAGCTTTCGATCCTGTGAAATCGAGTTACTATGAAGTTGTAGGTGTCTTCGAAACAGATAACAGCAAAGGAATGTATCATATTGAGATCTACTCTTCCAAAACAGACTCTTGGAGAGACGCAGGAGAACCCTTTCCTTTTCCTGAACCTGTTAAATTATGTCATTTTGGTGTGTATTGGAATGGTTGAGTGCACTGGATAGACTGGTGGATGGCAACTCTTCGTTATGTTGATATTGATTGTGAATTGATGAAGGAAATTGCAATGCCAACGAAGCCGCACCAGACTGGAGATTTTGATAGGGACATTGTATACTTCAGTGAGTGCAGGGGACATATTCATCTTATGGAGATGTGCGAGGAGGACATGCCCCGTTTTGACATTTGGGAGATGCGTACGGACTATACGGGATGGAATGTCAAGTATTGTCAAGTATTATGCTGATCTTAGTCCATTAACCACTGTATACCCCGGCATTGTACTAGATAGAGAATTTTTCTCCCGTCGTTTTGAGTTGTATGTGCTGCTTACTGAGGAAGGCGATGATTCATCAAGGTTGGTATTATGGATAGGGAAGGACAAGGTGATATCATTTTGACCTTAAAAATAAGAGCTTTAAGGAAATGTATGATGTTAATCCGGATGTTTGGGTAGAAGGATTTGAATATTTCGAAACACTTGCTCTTGCTTGAATATTGCTTTGAAGCAGCCAAATACATTTTCTTAATTTTGTTTTCTTGCTGTGAGTTAGTTTCTTGGATTTGGCGTTATTAGTACTCTGTAATATAGCTAATTCTGGATTAAACTGACTACTACAGATAACAATATAGAAGTGCTGCTTTTTTGTTTTAATGAAAATCGAAATCTGCAACTGCAGAACTCGATATCGTTACATTGATAGTGATAATGATAATGCTGGCGGTGATGATACTAGCCCGTATCATTACATTGATAATGGTAACGATGATGGCGGTGATGATAGTTTGTATTTGCATGGAGCCCGACCTGGTAGTGTCACTGTTAAGTCCATAGGACAACCAAGTGCAGGACAACTTGGTGGAGGTGGGGGTGTGGGTTCTGGGTTCTCATGACAGCAGCACTTGCAGCGCCTGACAAATTTGGATTCACCAATTGAGCACTTATTACTAATCACTTCAGCCCCTAGATCTGAACATTCGTCTTTACACCATTCTTTACAATAAGAGCAATCTGATGTGGGATATGTAATTTCTGAGTAGGTGTCCCCAGGTTTATCACATGTATTTCCCTTAGGAGTAGGAGGTGGTGATGGTGGTGGTGGAGGAGGAGGTGATGGTGGTGGTGGGGATGGTGGTGGTGGGGATGGTATTGGTGGAGGCGAAGATGGTAGTTTTTCACAGCAACATTGGCAAAACACTTCATACCTATCCGACACATCACCTTTACATTTAATCCTAACATCCCCGTTGGAGATGGATTTTTATGAAAAGTTAGATAAATCCTATGTGGCCTAATATCTTATTTATTTTTGATAGCGATAGTCGGACTCAGGCCCCTACCCGAACCCATCCAGGCAGATTGGCCTCACTGCCAGACCCACCCCGTCAAACCCAACTATACAACTACGTACATTAATACAAATACAAATCTTTACGGTAGGGATTGAACCCCTGACTTCCTCCTTACTGAAGTTGATGGAAAACCATTGAGTTATAAGTTTGGACCCAAATAAGAATGTCCCATTAGAGATGCTCTGACTTCTTAAACCAATGTGTAAATGATGTGGCATAGTTTTGGGTAGACATCCTGACATTCACTTAGAGGATGTCTTCCCATGAGTCCCATCCTAATCACTTTTATGTTAATGGGTTAGAATATAAAAATAGAAAGATTATTAACAAATTATGAGTGACACTTAAGAGACTAAAAGATTAAAATCGGTTTGGGTTGGAGATGAATTTTTTTAGTTTCCAATATTTAGGAATTTATATCCATATAAGAAACTTTTTATCAAGAGAAAATCTAGAAAATGTTGACGTATATATTAAACAAGCACATCAACCATTGGAAAAGCTCTTAGAGCATCTCCAATAGTGGGTGCTAAAAATCATATGTGGAGCTCTTATTTAGACTTTTATTTATGCAGAGTTTACATATGTGGTAAAAATAAGATCTTTTGTCCCATAAACCATCTCTATTGGTGTAAGGTTTTATTTTTAGATTTTCGTATGTGGATAAATGTTAAGTGTTTAAATTACATGTTTTTATTGTCGATTCGATACTTGTTTCAGTTAGATTTCTTGCATATTACTTTGTATTACTCTTGTTTTCTATTTTATTTGTTTCTTTAGGTGAATTATCCGAAAATCAATGGAAATAGTGTTGAAAAGAGATAAGAAAAGAAAAGAGTTTATTCCGGAGTGAAACTAAGAAATTAGAGCTGAAGAGTATACTTTTGGAGTAAGAATCCAGAAGCATTTACGGCTAGGAAAGTTCGAAAGCTAGCCGTAAAACAAGTCAAGGAAAGGACCAAGTGTCAGATCCAGTTACGGCTAGAAAAACATCAAAATCTAGCCGTAGAACCGGGAAGATAGTGAGGTTTTTGTCATATTTACGGATGAGAAATCATTTCAACCTAGCCGTAGACAAGTTGAAGTGTTGAAACAAGAATTTCATACTCACTTATAGTTGGGTCTCGGCTATCCAAGCTAACCGTAAAATAGATGGAAAGAAATAAAAAATTTAAATACACCATCTTGTAGAGGACGACGACACGAAGCCAACGCAAAAAGAATAAGGTCAATCGGACGCGGATGAAGGAATTATGGCCAAAACAGTAAAGGAGAAAAATTAAAATACAGGCTCAGTTACGGCCAGGAATGCAAGCACGACTCATCCGTAAGTGACCCTGAAAAATCATCCAAAAAGGTCGTATTTAGTTACGGCTAGGTCGTGGGATAGTTTCCAACCGTAACAAAAGTGTTTTGTGCGAATTGGACTTCTAAAAATAGAAAAACCCGGTCCCTGAAAGATTCTAAGCCCTAGATATCATGAGTACTATATAAGGAGACTCCCAAAACATTAAGAAGAGACTTTTACACAACTTTTCAATTCTTGGAGGAGATTAACAACACAAGAGGAGGAAGCTAGGATTTCGGAACAGTTACATTATTGTAACAATTTCTTATCTACTTTCTTATATGTATAACATGGATGTCTCTACAACCATGAGTAGCTAAAAACATAATTGATTGAGGATGAATTCTAAGTTGTAGATATTATTTGAGTTATTACATGAATCTATTTTGAGTTCTTCGTATGATTATCGTTTGTTTATACTATAAAGAATGTTTATGTTTGATTGATAGATTGTTTAGGTGGTCAATTGAATTGATTTGTTGGTTTAATCTAGTGCTAGTATTGAGTTGTGAGATAATTATTAGTCCATTGGCTCGTACACAATTAGAGAATACGAGACCTTGCAAAGGGATTCTGTGGAGCAATTGTGTGTATGAACAACACTAGCAAGTGGACCTTGATCTAAGAGCAACTGCTAGGATTAACCTATAAATTCACAAAATATAAAGCATTCGACCAAAGTACACCCTGAATGATCTACTATTAGGTGGTTAGGACGAATAGAATCTAGTAGGCGAGAACTTCCATATCCAGTGATATAAGGAATTTGGGGAATAAAACTGATATAGTTGATATTCTACGGTTGGTGATAATCAATGATTAACAATGAGTAGATGAATATACTAATTTAACGATTGTCTAGTAACGAAGAAGGATTTCCCGATCATCTCTCTCTCTCTCCATTGCTTACTACTTTACTTTTAATTGCTTTCTTATTTACCTTGCTACAATCCTAAAACAAACCCCCCTTTGTGATATTTGACAACTTAAACACCTCGCTCCTCGTGGGAACGAACATGACTTCCATTATATTATTCTTTAATTGAGTGGATATAAGATCACTAATTTGATTGCACCCACGACACACATCAATAAAGAAGAAAACTTATTTCCTTTTTCTAATTTGTTTAGTATATTTAATTGTTAAAAAAGTGACATGGAAGTCTAACCGAAAGTTTAATTAAGATTTTCTCTTAGAGCTTCTCCAATGTAATATGTGTAAGGATAAATGTTGAAATCCACGTAGGATACACATCCATTTTTCCTAAAATTCTTTTCCAGCCCTAACTTCTTTAACCAATGTATAGATGATGTGGAACTAGACATTCACATAGAGGATGTCAACCCGTCCTAGTCAGCTTTTACTTAATTAAAATTAACTTTAATATATTAAATAACCATTTTTAGTTCAGATAAAATCTAATAAAACCTTAAAGTTATTGAAAATAAGATTTACACCTACAAAAGAAGAGGTAAAAAATAAAATTATTGGAGATGAATATTTTTTCTCCATAATTTCAAAGAAAAATAGGAAGGAGGATGTCTAATTTTTGTTTCCACGTAGAAAACACACACAATGATCATTGGAGAAGCTTTAAGACTTTTTAATTACCATATCACCGCTCCTAATATGTAGGATCTTACCATTGGAGATGACTTTTCTCAAACATGAGGTCTAACATCCTAGGTGGCATAAAAAATATAGACTTTTGAAAACTATTGAAGATGCTCTTAAAATCATATTTTATTCTTAAACAAGAGGGTTGGGGGTTAAACCGAAAGTCTAGACAAAACTTTCCATTACATATTTTATTACACATGTCATCACTCATAACTATTAGGACCACATTATTAAAGATAAAATCTAATAAAACATGAGTCTAAAATTTTCGGTGGCAAAAAAAAAAAACTAGATGGAGATGCTATAACTTAGTCATCAACAACTTAGTTAAAGTTGTTTAACACATTTAGCTGTAAATAGATTTTTTATTTTTCTGTAAATAGATTAGGCTAACTTATCTTATCTTCTCTGCCAATGAATATAAATATAACATTCTGAATCAATTTAATAATTAAACGATTCAAAGTATCTATAGTATATATATATTTTTTTAGGAGATTACTCGCTTTAATAGATACTACTCCCTCCGTTTCAGGAAAAGAGTTACTTTCTTTTAAAAAATTTGTTCCAACAAAAGAGTTACTTTCAATTTTAACATAACAAACTTTCAAAACTACCCTTGTTATTTTAAGAAATGTTATTATTCTCATTATAAAGATATATGTAGTATTAAAATTTTTATTAGGGTAAATCTGGAAATAAATTATAAAAGTTATTCTCTCTCATCTTGCCTTAACAATTGTGTAAATATGAAAAGTAACTCTTTTCCTGAAACGGAGGGAGTATTTGTTTTGTTTAACTGGTTATTCAATTACTATTCTTTTTTTTCTTTTCTTTTTTTCTTTGATTTTATCTTAAAGATCATCTTTAAGATTTTATAAAAAATTATGGTTTATTAATCTTAATTTGAAATCAAGAACTATTTTTGCTTTCAATTAACAAATGGATATATTATGTAAGTGCATTACAAGTTGAATATGTAATTCCGAGCAAAATATTATAAACATATCCAACCTAGAAATCATTGAAGAGCTCGTGTATGTCCATATCATAGTACATATATGTATATACAAGGCTAGGGGATCTTTTCTGGCTCTTTGTTGCCATTTTGATCTAGCTGTAGCTGTATCTGTAACTCAGTTAGGTGACAACGTATGTAGAGTTCCACCCATGTTTCAAAAACAAGGATAAAACTCAATGCCACTGGTAGTATTGGATTATTTCAATACCAACATGGAAAACAAAGTCCGATTATTAGTTTGTTTTTTTTTTTTACACTAAACTCATTAGGAGAATTTATTGAAAAATAAAAATAAAAAAAAATCTAGGAACATAAAACCAAACGAATAAGGAAGCAGGAAAAAAAAAAAGGAGATAAAAAAATAAAAGAGAAAACATACGACCCCAATCCAACGGTGAAGTAACCAAATCTTAAAGCAACAAAATCCGATCATCAAAAAAAAAGAAAAAAAAATCCATCATAAATCTGCCAACTTTACATTACCATAGACTTTGATATTTAGATAATATCGGTCACCATACAGTTGGATAAGAATTAATATGGTACGGTTGAATAGTGTGTAAGAGTTTAATTCTTGCATTTAGATTGATGTAAACAATGGCAGCAATTTATTTATTTTTTTAGATAGTGGCAGCTATTGAATACCAACTGATCCACCTATGCCCATACAATTGTAATACCGTAGGTCTTCTATTCATTTTTTTTGCCCCATACATTAGATCAATAATTCAATCAAATTTATCAAGGAAAAAAAAAGGATCTAATGCGCACATTTTAGTGCATATGAAGTCCTATATATATTGCAATTCCGAGCACATAATTTTATACATATCCAAAACTAGTATTGAGTTTGAACTCAATAGCTCTCTAGACTAATAGAAAAAATGAGGAAAGAAATTGTTTTTATGGTGTTTTTCGTGTTCTTTTTGATGGGGAAAGGAGATTCAATGAGGTACAAACTTATTAACGAGATAGATGTTGAATTATCAGCCAGATCTATATGGAAGGTTTATAGTTCCAAAGATCTCCCTAGCCTTATTGTTAAGTTACTACCCGAAGTTTTCGATCGGATTGATGTTTTAGAAGGAAATGGAGGTGTCGGTACCGTCTGTCGCATTGTTTTTCCTCCCGGTAAATTTTGTTCAAATTTTCTTCTTTTTCGTATATATATTTTTATATTGATAATAAATTTTTTGTCGATGAGTTTCCAATTCAGATCGTTGGTACCATTCCCATTGACTAAGTTTGTCATTATATTATAGTGGTATTATCTGTTTTTCTTTACATATATACTAATATTCTTAGTTATACCTACGATAAAACTTCGATAAATCAATAGTCCTACGACCAAAAAAAATTATTATTTTAACGAAGTTATTAATTTATCTATTTAAAAAATTCATGCATGTCTAGTTAGAATCAGAAAATTCTACAGTATTATTTTAATAAATTTTTTAATTTATTGTGGATTAATTTATTTAAATTTTTGTGTAATTATAGTTTTTTATCCGACTTGATGCTCTGATCACTTCTCTCAGGGTCGGTGCCACGGTCATACAAAGAGATGTTCACAAAAATAGATCATGTTCATCGTCTCAAGGAGGTAACACAAATTTCAGGAGGGTACTTAGCCATGGGTGTGACATTTTATATGGATAGTTTCAAGATCATAAGTACTGGTCCAAATTCATGTATCATTAGATCCATAACCGATTATGAAGTGCCTGATCACCTTGCTGATAAAGTAAACACATTAATCAGTATTGAAGGTCTTGTTCCGATGGCTAAAGCCATTATAAAGTATGTTCAGGAATTCGGAGATCAGGTGAACATTGCTGATGATTCGGCAAATATAACGTTGCCGGTTGGTAATGATGCATAATAGTCGCGATGAAACTTGACGCGCGGCTCTTTGGCACAAGTGAAATCGTAGCGTTTGCGTTGTTGCTTTATGTTTTGCTGCTGTTGCGAATATATCCGAATTGTACTCTTGTTGTTGTATAATTACTGGACCGAACCATAAAATAAAAAGTGGTAGTTGTGTTTTATGCTGAAAACGGACGGAAATTAGTAAAAAAAATGTTTTTAAAAGATATTTATAAACACAAAAATCTGGAAATTAGTTCTAAAATCACATAATAATGTATGTAATCAATCAAGGTGGACATCCTTTTAATAGGGAGTAGGGACTGCCAGCAGTGATATACATTAATAGAGGAAGGTGGGGATGAAGTCAAGTCCGCACTGTTATAGGCTGGGACACATGCAGGCAGTAATCATGGGTGTAGAACTAAGGGTTAACTAATACTTTCTCTATCCCCTAAAATCCCCAAACTATATAAAAATCTTTAATTTTATCATAAATCTCATATTTAGTACACCTAGTATTTAATCCAATTAAATCTACATGTTTATATATAAAAAAAACTGCCCCCTTAATATCAATTTGTGGTTCCGTCGCAGGCTATAATGGCAATTACAAAGGGAAACAAGGCCGTAAGTCGGAATGAATCCAGTAAGATTGCCTCCATTAGGCTAAGCACTATGGTGAGGTATATGGTTTGGCTATAGCTATAATCTAGTTAAAGACAAGTACTATGGGGCATGACTTGACTATAATCTGGCCCAAAGCTTTGGCTTGGCTAGAGATGGGATCACATCTGATCCCAATTATAGCCAAGCCATAGAGACGGATATCATTTATCCGTTAGAAAAATATACTTTACGGATATCCAATATCCGTCTCAAGGGTTGGACGGATCCTTGGTATCCGTCACATTTCTGACGGATCCTGAGAATTCGTCTCGCTAATTATATTTGTTTGACCTTTTTTTCCTTACACCTCTCTCACATCCGATCTTGGCCAGCCATCACCATTAACGGCTCTATGTTCTTCACCCTCGGATCCCAAGGATATTTTAAAAAAAAATTACAACATCTTTATCTTCTCAAATCACACCAAATCAATTTCTTTAAACTTGATTTCCTATACAACTCAAAATCCATTTTCTTAATTTAGTTCAATATGGTTAATAAATTTGTTCAAAAAGAAGATATTGATCTTACAAATGCTTTTGTTTCAGTGAGTTGTGATGAAATCATTAGTTCCCAGTAAGCATTGGCTACATTTTGGGAACGTATTCACGAAGTCTCTGTATCTCTTAATGGAAATGCTAATAATAGGGACCCAAGTTCCTTAAAAACTAACATGAAAGCTATCAAAAAAGACGTGAGAGAATTCGTGTCAATTCTTAACGCTATATATCGGAAAACTAAAAGCAGTGCTTCACACGAAGATTTGGTAAGTTGTATAATTGAATCAAGTTATTTCCGATTGGTGATATTTAGTAATTAATCGATTTTTTAAACTCCAATGTTTTAGACACGAGGTGGTTGAGAGCAATTTCAAACCCAAAAAAGGAAACCATTTAAATATGATGCTAGTTATGAAATTATGAAAGATCATCTTCATGGGTATGATTATCAACTCACCGTCGAGCAAAACACTGCTTTGTTCAATAAGCATTCAGATTTTACAGCTGCACAAAATGGCACGGAAGAATTACCCAATGAAGAGATTCGTTGGCACTACAAGCATCTGGCTAGGCCCATAGGTATCAAAAAGGCTAAAAAAGAAGCAATGCTGAAGAAGGACCACGAGCAGGATATTTATAGGGGAGAAAAAGGTGGTACTTCAAGCGAGATGGTTGAATCGATTATCGATCAAAAAGAGAGAGAAGTACTCGAGTATTTTAGACAATCACATTTAAGGAAGGAAGCAAAAAGAACACAGATGCAAGTCAAATTCTTTCAAATTTGGTCTCGTAACCAACAAATGCCGTCCCAATCGCAAGAGCATCAAAATAATGCAATTATGCAATATGAATCTTACAAACCTAGCCCCACTGGAGGCAAAATATTATCGAAAGAAATAAAGTGATATTTTGAAGAGGTTGAATATAATTACGGTCGATGATTCGGATGATGATGAAGTGATCCAGCTCTAAATGTTTTCCCCTGAAGAAGTAATTTAGTTTAGTATTTTAATTTTAATTTCCAGTTTAGTTTTTAAAATTTCTAGTTTAGTTTCTTTAATAGTGTTATTTTTAATTTTAATGAACTTCCAACGTAGTTGTTGTTTGAATTAATGAAAAATTTAAATTTGGAATAATTAAATTTGTCATACGAAAACTTTAACAAACGACTATATTTTCCGAATTAATATTAAGGGATATTTATGTAAAAAGTGATCACTAATTAAAACAATCTTTGTTAATTAAAAATTAAAATTACAACTACTTATTTGAAGTAAGACATTTTTTCATTTGATAAAAACTTAAAATTACATACTTTCTTAAAATTAGGTGATATTTAGACCTAATATATTTAGACCTGGATAACATAGTACCAAGCCCCTATAAAGAGATAAATGTTACTTTATTTCCCGGTACAAGATTGTATTATACTTGCAGCTTTGAAATGGTAGAAAGGTTCTCCTCTCCATTTGATATATGCATCATGTGCCACAAACTTGTCCCCTCTGTGCCTAGTGAGAAACACGTTGTACTTGATGCACAACTTCTTAACATGAATGGTCATTCTGCAAACATAGTCGAGCGTGTAATCATGGCGTGGACCCTTCCACTTCGCATCCGGCTTAGGAACATAAGTCCCTGTTTTTACCAAATTTCAAAATATACCATCATCCCGATTTTCTTCCGGAAAATCCATGATGACATAATAATTCCTAATCCATTCCGTCTCATCCACAACGGACTTTAACCTTTCCCTTCATTGGAATTGGTTGTAACCTCGTTTCCTGTTTTCCTCTTTTTCCATGGAAGCCATTGGTTTGCTTCTCTTGCATATAACTTCTTCCACAACTCTAATTTATTTTGTAGTTGATGATGATGATGGAGTAGTTCGTCTGCATCTTCTGAGTATCTCTTCAGTTGAATTGGTAGTTGATGTTGTACTTGCCACTGCAAAAGAGTTTTACTTTGAAGGAAGTAGAGAATGATGGAGAAGGATTTGTTTGAATGAAGTAGTGTTTGATGGAGAATGGGTTATCATATTTATATACATAAAGGGCCAACGGCTCTATTTTTTAAACTTTACATCAAACGACTATTTTTCAAATGACTATATTTTTTGAACCTTACATCCAATGGATATATCAACGGTTAATCAATTGTTATATTTTTTTCGTATAAAACCACCACTCTCTATCATTTTATGTATGTAAGCAAAAGAGGTTTGTCCATTATG